>VZTJ01005837.1:130206-141717 GCA_013397795.1 Orthonyx spaldingii | reverse complement strand
GGCAGGGCCGGCGGGAGCCGAGGCAGAGCCGGGAGGAGCCGAGGCAGAGCCGAGAGTTGTTGCGGGGGCGGCGGCCCCGGGGCCGTGTGGATGCACCGGGAGGGAGCAGAGCAGAGCTCCCGGCCCCGGGCGGGACTCGCCGTCCCCGGCTGGCGGAGCTGAGGGCTCGGGCTGCGCCTGAGGCAACCAGCCGGGGAGGAAACGTGATTTTAGCGCAGAAAAATCTCTCCAAGAGCAGCAGCCCGGAGAGCACCGGCAGCACGGCTGAGCTGAGCCTTCTCTGGCTCCCACAGAGGAGCATCGAGTGTTGGAATAAAGCAAGGGGAAAACCCCGGGAGCTGGAGGGATCTTTTCTTGTGCCCTTCTAACCCTGGTTTTGGCTGTGAGGAAGCCTCGTGGAGCAGAGTAACTCCTATAGTACAAGCACAGGGGACAGGCACCGGACCCGCTCATCCGTGGGTATCCCCCGTCACTGCTGTGTGCGCTTCATTAACGAGAAGCTGTAACCTCCCGGCAGCAGCCCTGCTGGTGCTGAGCATTATCAGTGCAAAAGTGAGGAGGGATTTGCTTTACCCTCAGAGAGGCTTTGAGTTTCTGATAAATAAAGGAACTATTATTAATCCTGCCCCCACAGGATTGCCTTCCTCGACCTAAGGGGAAGGCAGGAGCGCGAGCAGCGAGCACTGAGCGCACGCTCCCAGATGCCATCACCTCTGAAGAGGCTGAGCCACCTTCTGCAGAAAAATAAGGTGGCAAAAGATCAAACACATCACGGTGTATTTTGAAACCGGCAATTGAGTGGGGGGGGGGAAAATGATGTCTCCAGTAGTGAATCCAATACCGTCCCCACAAAGGGTGAAATGTTCTTTTTAAATATTAACACAGTATGAACAAAAGCAAAAACCAAAACAAGCAAACTAAAATCTCCACCCCTCACTGCTTCCCACAAAAATATTGGTGGGGAGAAAAGAGCCCAACCTGCTACTCAGAGGAATAAAAACCCCAAGGTGTGAGTGGGGGGACTTCTGGGAAACCATTGACGTTTTTGATTAATGAGCTTTCTGTGGGTGGTTGATGTAGAGCAGAAGGGTAAGAAACGCAGACATGACTTATTCTCAAGCAAGATGACGAGACTAAAGGTCTCCTGACTCAACATCTCTCCTGACTCAAGAATTCATCTTTTTGTTTTCTGCCTTTGCAGATTCTGCTGGATGCGAGGGAAAGCCACACGATTTGCACACTTCCCATCAACAGCACAGTCTGTTTAGGCTCCAAGGCAACAAAGGCAATTTAAAGCCTATCTTTAAAAGCTGAACTAGATGTGCTTCTGATTACACCTTAATTCCATCTTTAACTTGACGCAAGAGAAGCACAGTGATGAACTGGAGCCCCAGTAAATGTCTGCCTACATACGCACATTGAGGCCCTATTGTGGATGACTTATTGGAGAGGAAAATCCATACAGGATGCTTTTGCTGATTAGAAAAGTCTAAAATCATAAGGGGAAGCATTTCCTATGATTCCTCAGGTGTTTTGTTGGTTTTTAGGAAAGTTATGTGGTTGAGGAAGTTAAAACCTTCGGGTGTCTGAAAGTCAGCGGGGGAGAACGAAGGTGTAGAAGATCAGAGAATCATGGAAGGGGATTGGCAAGGACCTCAAAGGCCATCTCCTTCCACCCCCTGCCATGGGCATGGACACCTTCCACTGTCCCAGGGTGCTCTCAGCCCCATCCAACCTGGCCTTGGACACTTCCAGGGATCCAGGGGCAGCCACAGCTCCTCGGGGCACCCTGTGCCAGTGTAAGGGGAATGACTCATTATACAGAGCTAAAAAGAATTTAGTGTGGCCTTACCAACACCTCCTGGGTGTGATGATCCAGCTGTGAGGAGACACCAACAAAGTGTTTTGAAAATGAGCCTGTAAGAGAAGGTACCACTGACAAACAATTGCAGGCACTTCAATTCACGTTTCCTTAGGTTTCATAAAACTGACTTTTTCCATGCAACACAAGCTTAAATATTTGTTATTTGCACTGCAAATGTTAAGAAAAAACCCTCCAAAATGCAGTAAGATTTATGCAGTAGGATTATGGAAAGTCAGACAGTAAAGTGGGGAATGGAAAGAAGAAACCAGCTGAAAAAAAATTCATTGCAGTTGTCAGGAAAGGATAAGTAGGAAAAACTCCCCAGCCAACTGCTCAGCACTTGTGGGGAAAGACCCTATGACACAAACCAGTTATCCCTTCTCCCCCTCTTCTCCCATCCTCCCTAAGCCCAAACATTGATTCTTTTTATATTCAAGGAATGGGAATCTCTAAATGCTAAGTACCACTACACAACTGGCCAAGATTTCCATCTATTTATCAGGAAGGCTTGTGAATTTTTCCAGTTGGAGTTTTTTGTGGTTTTTTTTGTTTTTTTTTGTTTTTTTNNNTTTTTTTTTTTTTTTTTTTTTTTTTTTTGTTTTTTTTTTTTTTTTTTGAAGTGTTTATTCCTGCATGCCCACATGTGAGGCTCACTGCAGTCTGAGCTGGAGCTGGGTACCAGCCTTTTATTATTTGTTCTTTCTTAGGTAAAAATCAGGAAAGATTTCACTGCAGAATAGACCTGATTACATTAGACCTGACCGTCATGGAAAGACTGAGCTTTAATCTTCCTTCACCTCTTACTTAATTTCTTCCTTATTCGCAGTGGATTTCTCTCTTATTCACTTGAATCAGTTGACTATTTTGCTTTAAATGCAGAGGTGAGATGGGCCAGGCTTCAGTTTCTCCCTACAAATCCCAGTACAGTTCCTGGTTTTCCAGGCCATTTTACCAGCAGACATTCTTTGTTCCAGTTACTATCCAGCCTGACCTCCTGGTCCAGTGCTGAAAACCACCCTCTACACATACCCTGATGTGTTTTCCAACATTCTAGCGCTTTCCCTGAAGGCTGGGTCATGCATTTAGAGGCTCCCATGGTTGTGGTTTTGTCCCCTGGAAACAGGAACGATGCTTGTGCTGGTGCCGCCCCAGCAAACCCAACACAATTCACTTCAGAGGGATTCACCACTGAAAAGGGGAAGGACTAAATCAGATTATTGGGCCTTATTCTGCCCCAGGGTGCCCAGATTTCACAGCAGGGCACTCCAGGGACTTGCAGAGAGCTGTTCCAGGTTTAAAATGGTACAAACAGGCAGGTCTTGTCCTCGTGTTTGTGAAGGTACAAGACCCACTGGAAACACCAGACTTGAGCTGGGCTGTGAAAACACAGGGATTGGGCCAGTCCTGTTTAAACACAGCTCAGCCTTCTCCGAAAAGTAGATTTTTAAAAGTCACCCACCTCTATGCTAACTTGAAGAACAGTCTTAATGAACTTGATCTGAAAAGCATCCAAAGTGCTATGGCTGTGCCCTCTGCCACATTCCAATGCCTGGCACCACACTACATTTCAGAGCAATTGCACTGAGTTTGTTCAGGTTTATCAGCTGAAACCTCAAACCTCAGGGAACACTCCTCACTCTCCCACACCCTCACAATCCTATTACTTATTTGTGTTTAATAAAATTACCTAATTAGAGCATTCTCTGAGGAAACAGCTTGCAGCTTTAGACAAATACAGAAAGGTGTTGACTTCGACACAGCCCTTTCCTCGAGCCAAACAACCTTTTCAATCAAACCCACTGGACCAGGCAGGCACAAGCACCTCTGCTGATAAGCATCACTAATTAGAATCAACACCTACTAATACAAATCTCAGCTTTACAGGAGACATCTGGGGCCTCCAGCTGTGCATTTCAGGTCTCAAAGCAGATACACACAGGCACTGAAACCGATGGATATCCAAGGGAAAACTGAATTTTTAGGGTAAGGCCACTGGAATGTAAACAGCAGGGCTGGAATTTGAGAGACGACTCCACACGTCTGGTTCTTGCATAGCTCGATGTAATCTCAGATATTTACCAACCACATGAGGACAAGCAGGTTTGCTTACAGGCATGGAAAATGAGGATTCCTAAGAAAAACCCTGGATCTCACTGCAAACTCCAGCATTAAACATTCAGTGAGGAGAGGAGAAAAACAAACAAAAAACAGACACCGTGTTGTACTTTTTCTGATTTTATAGAATTTTTACAATATATTTCTCTTCATTTGCATATTTTACCCACATCTGTAGCTTTCTTTTTACATGTTGAACTGAACTGGAATAAATCTAAAGGTCTGATATATTTTAAACAACTGATAAAAATTGCAAAGTAGTAAACCCGTAAGAAAAGAAATTATAAAACTCTCACTTTTAAGTGTTTAATGAAAGCAAGTCAAATGTATCATTAGGAACAATATGGTTTGTTTTAAACACATCATAGGTGATTCAGGCAGGACAACTTTTTTAGTTTTTCTTATATTAGGCACATTTTTTTCAGCATACCTGTTTTACAGACAGTTTTATACAATTCAATAGCATCATTCACATCCACTTGGAACTTCTGCATAATTTTCAAAATGTGATTATCGTGAATATTCATTATTGGTATTCTATTCTTCTTTCTTTAGAGCTACCAGAAGAAAAAAAAAATAATCAGTGTTTCTTGTCTGTTAAAAAATCCATAATTAATGATTTGAGTTATAAGGCAGCAACAGATTCAGTGTCAACTCAGGTCACAGTCCTTCAGTTCCATCTAGTGGGTGGAAATTATATTTAGTGGACACTGTTCCTAGACAGTTCCTTCAGGGCAAGACGACTGACTCATGAGGCCAGTCACTGCTGGTAGAGTAAGTTGAGTGGTAATGCCTAGTGAGGAATTCTGGCCACTCCTGTGTCATCCTTGCAGCCTCATGTCTTCATCCAGAAAGCAAAAGGACAGTCCAACAGAAAAAAACGTGATTATGACAGAGCTGTGGACAGGTTCTGTGAAAGGTTTATTTACAGTCTTCATCCCTGATGTGAAAAAAGAAAAAGCCTTCTTTGAGTGAACAGGCAGATCCCAGCAGCTGCAGGCTCAGCACAGCAGCCCATTGCATATCCGTGATTCCTCAGCCATGGATGCCCACGAGGCACTGAACAGGAAGTCCTTCTGCTCCAGAAAAGCGCTTTGCAGGTGCTCACCTGCCCCATCCACAGACTCCCTGCACCAGTTTAGGAGTCTCCTTTTGGTGGAGCAGCTCCCCGTGCCCAGGATCTGTTCCAGCAGTGACAAGGTGTGGAGCAGTTGGTTCCCCAGGATCTCTGACCCCCCTGCAGGGAGGCTGCAAACCCAAACACCTTGCTTGGATGTGGGAACAGAATGACCCCTGCATTAAAGGTACACCACAGCCTTGAGAATTCCCTTCCCATCGTGATGTCTTTCAGGAAATCAACTCAGGATGCTCAAGGAGGGCTTTCAGAGCAGCATCTCTCTGCTTCCTTTCAGTCTTTGACAAACACCACACTTTTCCTGAATCCTGGCATTCTCATGTGCTAAGAGAGCCACCCAATTCCAGAAGGCAATGGCTCCAGCATGGTGCTTCTTGCTCTTCAGTTTTCAGTCTTTCAGGCAGAATGATCACATTCTGATTCAAACACTCACTGTGCACTCATCTGGCTGAACAGAAGTCAAAACAAAACTCTACAGCACTAGAGGACATCAAAAAAACCAAAAAACCCCAAGGGATGTATTACTGCATGTTTCCCTCTCAGAGGGAGACTGGGCCACCCTTGAACTCCAGTCCCAGCTGATAAGACCATTGGTTCAGAGGACACTCCCCCAAGCAGGGCTCCTGTGCACTGGTATTCGGGCACAACTCAAATTTTGGACAAACAGGGTCGATAAATACATTCCCTCCTGACAGAGCCACTGCTTTACACAACCTGCATTCAGTTACCACTAGAGCTTTTGGCTGCCTTTTTTTTCCATAGTCCAATGTTGGGGTGAAGAAGGGAGGAAGAAAGTAATTAGCATTAAAAGCAATCTGAATTTATATCTGACAAGACCAGCTCTACAAACTGTGCAACGGTACACAAAATACACCCCCAAATGCTTCTGTGTTCTTTTGAACTCTTTGGAAAGGGAATAACCAATGTAGCTGTGCAGGAAGAACGCCAATTTATTTCAGCATAGAAGGTCTGCAATTCATTCCATGTGCACTAAGAGGAATGTGGTTATTGCTCTGCAAGATAAGAGTGGATTGATCATTAACCCCACCCTGGGTGCTGGGAGTCCAGGTTCCCAACGTTGCCACGAAGGACCTCCTAAGCCACTAATAGTGAAATAAGGAAAAAAAGCCTCGTGAAGAATTTCTTGTAAAGATGTGATTTTTGAGAAACATGTAAGTTCCTCAGGTCTTCATATCACCACTGCCTTGTGACTGAGGGCCAGCCTTTGCTCTCTGCACTACAATGATGGGCTATTTGCAATAATATATTGGAGACAAAGCAAGGTAAGGACAGGTGACCCAGATGAATGAATCAAAGAACAGGAGAAACGTACAGCTCTTGCACGAGGACGCTCTGAAACTGCAATCCTTCAACTGCTTTGCAAATCACCCACAATTTGTTTTACAACCTGTAGCTTAGTAAGAATTTAAATCCTTCTCCTTGGGTAGTAGCCTCCAAAGCAAAAATGACAGGATTCAAGTGTGGACCGTTTCTGCAGCAGCCACCAGATCCTGGTTTGCCTGTTCCACTCTGAAGATGTACAACAGATGCTGCTGGCGGCATCACCCCGAGTTCAGCAGCGCTTTCTGAAGCTGACACGTTCCATGGATCAAGGTTCCTTGGGAGCAGATACCAGCATGGGAGGGCCTTCCATTCTCATACTTCAGCTACCTTCTTTCCTTTACTTCCTCTGAATAAAAAACAATATTGTTCTGTTTACTCTAACATGCTACAATATGTGCATACATAACTGTAGGCGACGCGTGAGTTACTTCAGGATGTGCTTTTTCATTGAAGTGCGCTGTTACTTTTACAAATTCTACATCAATGTGGAAGGAAGGAAGGCTGCAGAGTGCTCATACACTGAAGCTGAAGGAACTTTTCCTGAACGGAGTTAAGATGTTTGTTCCAATGTCCTATGGACAAACTACTCTATCCCATGCACTCCGGCCTGAGCCAGTATTAAACATTCCAGAAACTTGTTGATTTGTTTGGATAGTTAATGGCAAGGCTGATAGCAGCAATGTTTTTCAGGGCCTAGAAGAGAAAAGGAAAAACAAAGTCACATTGAATATTCTCCTCAATCCCAAAGTGTAAAGAAATCCTGGTATGAAACCAAACAGAGACAGAAACCAAGAATCATGGAATGGTTTGGGCTGGGAGGGACTGTAAAGATCATCTCATTCCCGGCCATGGACAGGGACATCTTCCACCAGAACACATTACTTCTAGCCCCATCCAGCCTGGCCTTGGACACTTCCAGGGATGGGGCAGCCACAGCTGTGCCAGGGCCTCACCACCCTCACAGGAAGAATTTCTTCCCAACATCCCAGGAAAGCATTTGGCATAGTTCACTCACAACTTTCAAAGGCCTGTCAAGGTACTGTAATGCCCAAGTACATTAATATCTCTTTTATAAACTCCACTGGGCAATGAGAAGTCATTCAGTGTCTGCCACAAAGATCACAGACCCACCCAGCCCCGGGGCTGTGCAATCCTACCTGTGCTGTGCAGCGATGAAGATGATCTTCAGTATTTAAGGCAAGCAAATACTCCTGTAGAGATCCAAGCTCCTGCAGCCAGAAAACATGCAATGAACACCAGTGAATCTACCAAAGATGATATTCTACTAATTAACGTTAAAATGCTGATCATTAGAGCAGTCCCCGTGAACCAAAGGTATCAGAACTGCACACAAGACTCTCCTGGACTACAGCACAGTTTGTGATCACAGAAATGAGCTCATGACACTGCTCATATTTAAAGTTCAAAATCAACTCAAAGAAAATCACATGCAAATACCTTTAAATTAATTATTAAACCAGCATTTCTCTCAGAATAAACAGTGGCTTTAGGGCCTTAATAGTCATGACTATTACTTAAAGTCCCATGATGGATAAGGCAACAGAATTCCCCTCTAATTAGAGTTTGCTGCCACATTCTGTAAGTCAAAGTTGTTAATTAATGTTTCTGTACCTCTGAGGGATAAAGGAAAACTGCATTTAGTGTAACACTGAATTCTCTGTCATTGTCAGCACTGAGGAAAGGAGGGATACAAATACAGGAACTGCTTACAGTAACTCTGTTTTCAGTCACAAAGAAGAGTTCTGCCAGTGCACGATGAAGAGGAAGGAGAATACCAGGCTTGGCCGTGTCGTGACACGAGTTGTTTTCCATATGGGTGAAAAGCTGCCAAAGTGGCTTCAATAAGGTGAGATCACAGTCCCTGAAAAAAAGTAATTTAAATGAAATCGTGATGCAATAGTGAGTAACCACCATGCCTGTTTCTGGGAATGGGGAGGTGGGGGGAAACCAAAACCAAATCACATTTAAGAGAACAAAACCATACAATTGTGACAGTTAAAAATAAAAAACAACCCCTTTGCTAAATGCTCTTGCATCTAGAGATACTCATGCCATACATATCCCTTCTAAAACTCAATTACAGGCTTAGTGGTACAACTCAAAATAATAATTTAAAAGCTATTTACAGAGAATCAGATCATCACTTCACCAGACTATTATTTCATCCTTACCTTAATTCTGCAGTATAAGTAATACAAAGAGAATATACTTTTAGAAAATTAATTGAAATCTACCTTTGTGCTGTTTAGGGGTGATTTTTTTTCCCTTTACAATGACATTTGAATTCATTGGACTTTTTTAAAGGCCAGCAAAGAAGAGAAAGTAATAAATTTCTGCTATCAAAGCCCTGTAAATTGTATGACAGGCAAATTAAGAACACCTTAAAATCACAGGTTTTTGGTTTATTTTTTGCTTCAGAACAGTATCAGTTCAGTGCCTTTTTGTTCCCCTGCAGGCTGTGGGGCAGAGCACTCACCCCTGGGTGCTGCACTGCACTATCTTCAGCAGCAGGTGGATGGCCTTGAGACGCTGGTGCCCCGTCTGGCGACACGCCACCCCCACCTGCCACTCCCAGATCTTGGCCAGGGGCAGGTGAGGAATTACCCTTTCCTCAGACAGCATCTGCTTTAGAATTTCAAACCCTGGAGAAAAGAAAATTCAAACAGCTGTGATGTTTTGCAGGGACACGTTCTGCTCATATAGTCAAGACTTCTCCATACACCAAGTATTGCTCTAGCAAGCCAGAAATATGGAATTAAAATACCAAACAAAAATCTGAGATAATTCTAGATTACATCCTGACGTGGCAACTCTTTTCTGAGGCAAAACTTACATAAAGATTAGAAAGAATCATATCCAAAATGAAATTTTTGTCCAAATAAGGCAAACAAAACACAGGCCCTCCCTATTATGTGATATGCAGAAGAGTTTTGCTGATAGCAAATTATCCACCAGCCTCAATTTCATTAAAAATATTTAAACTCTAAAATAAATTAACAAAACCTCTTATGCTAGAAATTAGACCCAGAACCATCCTATTTTAATGGATAACCACTTTAGAAAAATGCAATTAACATGACTTCTGTTTCCAATTACAGCATCCTAGAGTGTTTACTAAATACTCTGTGTAATTACTACCACATAATGAGATTTTGGATGCAAATTACATTATTATAATTGTAATCTCCAAGTCTCTGTGAAGATTTTGTATTTCTCCCCCAAAGTCACAGGAAGTGAGAGACATCAGCTGAGTTTCAGCTTGAACAAAACTGATCACGTTATTTCTGAGACACTGAATGCAAATTCTAAGTCAAGAGAAAAGGATAACCACAAGTGTCTCAAAGCTTAGCAAAATGACTAAAAAAGGCCCTTTTCAATACATTCTGAGCATCTCTTACCTGTCTGAAACCTTCCCAGGTGACCTGCTGTCACTGTAAACTTATAACCCCACTCAGTGTTGCTCATGTCAGAAGTGAACCGGTAGTAGAGTGTGTCCCCTGTGTGCAGGGAAGGAAGAAAGGCCACATTACCTTCTGAGTCAGCCTTGCCATCTCAAATACAATTTAAATGAAAAGTCTGACGTTAATTAATCCTAGATGTCTTCATTCAAGAGAGGTGTACTTTTACTTTTGGGTAACTATGAAACACACAGAACAGGGTGACAAAGACTGAAGCAAAACCCACAATGGTTTCCCCTATCCAAAGATACTGCATAGGAAGGATAATGTCTTTTAGGAAGGATAATGTCTTTTACATTTTTGACAACTAAACAGATGAAACTGAAGAAACTCCATATCCTGCACATGTCACTTCACTTTTCCAATTGTGTTATTGGATCAGTTATGATTTATGAAAAAAGAACCCCTATACAGGCAGCCAAGTTCTTTATAACAATGCTTAAATTCATTGGACAAAAGGTTTAAAATATTTGAAAGTAAAACATGTCAGGAAATTAAATTGAACATTTTTACTCTAGGGAAGAAAACTGTTAAAGCTAATCACTTGAAAGTGGAAGGACTATCAAAACATTTGACCACTTTACAATCAGGCAGAAAATATTCAAAAGGTTTTTGTCACTGTAGCATCTACAGCTTCAGAGATAAATGCTGGTAGCTGGCTGTAATGCTGCACAAAATATCTTCTTACCTACTGTGCTCTGTAATGTTAGAGCTGTTAAAACTTAAAATATCTTTCATGAAAAAGCCTGTCACCCTGGGACAAGCAGGCTAATTTTCATTGAGAAGCAGAATTTTCAAAGTTTCATGAAGAAGAAAAATTTTGAAAATATTTTTTTAGGATTTGAAAGGCAATACCTAAAAATGAATTTCCCTTTTTATCATGAAATGGAGACAATGTTCTCTCCCACTCATAGGAGAAAGCCCTGCAATGAAATGAAAAGCCCAGAAGCCTTTAAATGTCTGGTTTCAGCTAAAACCTGCTGAAATCAAGAGCCTTAATCCAGACAGCCTTGGCTGGACATGAACTTTCACAAGGTGAAACTCAAGTTTCACAGCCAAGGCTGCTCTAAACAATGCACCTTGAAGTTCAGCTCCTTGGCAAACCTCTGCAACTATTTGTGAGGAAAAGGAAGACAGAAAGAAATTCACAAAAATCTAAAATATTTCTACAGAACATACATTTGCTTCTAACTAGCACCTTGTAGCCCAAAACCAGCACTTTGTAACCCAAACTGGTTTGCTAAGAAAGTTCCTAAGTCTCTTTACAGGTGCTGACAGTACTCGAAGTCAAGAGTTTCCTGCAGTGCCCCAATGCTCAGTGGGTTAAAACAATTTAAAATCAGAAGCAGGGGACCATGCAGTCCTTGAGCTCCCTGGCATTTGCTCCTCACTGTGCTCTCACAAACGTGCTTAGAGAATCCAGAGTGCAGCTGGCAGTCAAATCCTGGGTTTTTTCCAGCTGTGTTCTGTGGCACCAGCTGGAGCCAAGGAGTTGGCACTGACTCTCTGCTGGGAGCAGCAGCAGAGCACAGAGACAGAGATAAGCCTATCTTTTTTTTTTTTTTTTTTATAAA
>VZTJ01005837.1:81727-130183 GCA_013397795.1 Orthonyx spaldingii | reverse complement strand
TTTTTTTTTTTTTAATAAAAAATGTGCTTCCTGTGGAAAGTAAGACAAGGCATAAACAATGTAAGTGAATATCGTGCAGAACAAGGACTGTGTTGGAACAGAATCAAGATCAAATTTGTTTCCAGTAGCTGAGTGTATGCTTTGACTGAGGGGTGGAAAGAAAAGGTCACAGCACAACAACAGATAAGCCACTTTTGAGAAACAAATGCAAGAGCAGCACGTCAGAGCAAACAGAGTGGGACAAGGAAAGGATTGGCTTTTTTCCTACACATCTCAGGAACATCCACATTTAACTCATCAGGAGTTTCTCTCAGGAGTGCCAGCAATATCCCAGATAGCCTTGAACCAGTGCATATTCACCTGGAAGCTCAAAATCAGTCCATTTCTGTGGAGACCCACTGAAGCTGTGCCGATCCTGCTGGAAGTCGCTGCTGCTGGACATGAGCAGCTCATCACAGCCCTCCTCTGTGTTACACTGAGAGTCAAACTTGACAGAGAGGTAGATAGCACCAGGAATGTGGACTTTATCCTGAGAAATAAACACAGCAGCTTTGTGTCCTGTCACACTGCACCACTCAGAGCCCACTTAACTTTCACCGCACAAACAAGGGAGATATAAAAAATATTACAGCGTCTGCATGAGTAAAAAACTGTTTGATACTTTTACCCAGAGCTAATTTAACAAATGTAAAGCATGGCCTATTGTTCACATTAGCTGTTAGGCATGCAAAATTAATTGCCAGCAATGCTTTACTTTTTCAAAAGCAGTAATTGTTGCTGATATTGATCTCAGAACCTAAGGGGTTATATGTATATGTCAGAGCAGCAGGGAAACTAAAAATCCCAAGACTGCCCAGAGGCAATAATTACTTACCAAACTATACCAGAAAAATGCTTTCAGACAGTATCAAGAAAAGAAAATCAGAAACTGTTTGTGTCAGGGTAAGAGTCTAAAATGAGAAATACAAGGAAAAGGACACCACTCCTACTTTCATCTAACAGCACAAGGGAGTAACAGGCCAGCTGAAACAAATCTTTGGATGGAAGGGTAGAAATACCTGATCATTAAGGCCTTGAAACCATTTACAAATCTGATCTGCTTCAAATACATGCACAACAGAACTATGCAAGTTATGCACTTTTCAAATGATTGAAGTAGAATTACATTAAAATGCCTGACTGAACACATTTCTTTGCAGGGCAAGGCCTCAGCTATCTGGTATCAGCCTTTTCCAAGCCAGACAGAGCAGACTTCACAAGTGCTTCAAGCACAGAAGTCCCACAGATACCCATGTGGAACTCTGAGAGGCTTCTGCTCCAACCCCTTGGTGATTTCAGCTTCAAGTCATGCACTGTAATCCTGCCTCACCTCAAAGTTGGTGTTGTTGTTGTAGGGATGCTGAGATTCCCTCATCTGCACTGCCATGCCTGGCTCCTCCATGAACTGACAGGCTGTCAGGGCCATGGTCCCCAGCATGTTCTCCTTGCATCCGTGCAGCACTTTCTGGAGAATCTGGGGAGCAGCAATGCCATGGAAATACAATTTACAACTGTTCAAAAGAACATTTCCAACTGTACATGCTGATGGCTGACACGAATCATGTCCAGCCACGCAGTATTTTGGAAGAGGGAATCAAGGTACCAGTAAGAAACAAGATAAATTCACAAATGATGCCTACCAAGTGTCATCTCCATAAGCACAAAAGATTTCACTCTGTCCTCTGTTCTAGAGTTTTCATTATTTGATAAAAACATGAGAGATATTGGCTACATCTCTTCCCACAACTGCTAGAATCAAGGCTAATCCATAAAGTAATTAACAGCCAACTGAAGCTGTAATCAAGTAAGATAAACAGCTTTGTTAACATACTGAACAGGCATGTTTAGGCTTTGCCATCTATACCTACAGGTTTTGATTTAAATAGGTCATATATTTTAGCCTTCAAAAATGTACAGCTCTGTGCATAAGAAGAAATTATTAAGTATCAGTTAGGTGGTCAAAGTTTTGAAAGCAGCAGATGCAAGTCCTGTGCCTTTAAAACTACCCAAAAATGCCCTTTAATCTATCAGGACACACTAAATGCAATTCAGAACCACCTGAGTCTCCCTTTTTCTTATTTTTTCAAAGTGCACAAAACCCCTGAGTCAGGAATTCTGTTACTTGAGGCCCTTTCAGATCATCAGAACAACTCATTTACATCTCTTCACCTGCCATCTCCTAACTCCTCCTATAAAATGTAACATACCAGCTCAAGCCAGCAGGTTCATCTCCAAATCAGCCACAAACTGATTTCTTGGGAAAAGGAGTTTAAAAACCAAAGGCAGCAGGCAGCAGTTTCCTGAATGCACTCTTTGCCTTGCACTTGCAGGACAGACCAGGACAAAGGCTACACTTTTGCATTCAATATGCCTTAATAGATTTTCTTCTATCAGTTCATCCTGCCCTTTTCTGAACCCATAAAAACACCCTGGGCAACAATTTCCATGACATACTGTGTCAAGAACCTGTTCTTTTGGTTTGTTTTGGACCTGCCACTTATTACCTTAATCTGACACTCCTTTGTTTTCTTACTGGGAGGGCCAGTGAATAATACTTGCTCTTTACTTTTGCATGCTATTTACTGCTTTAAATCTACAGGAGAGGAACAGACTTTTCCATTACTCCTTCTCTCTCAATGCCCCACAGGGGAAAGATCCAGAATAAAGAAAACCAGTTGGTTCCTCCGACTGAAGTTATTCCACAGCTGTAATAATCCCTGCCATTCTTCTCTAGGCCTCTTTCAGTTGTACTGCATCTTATTTAAACTTTTAAATGAGGTGAGGGAGTCACTGCAGTCCAAAAGAGTGCATAGTATTGGTGCAGTGGCACATCAATGCCTTCTGCTTTATTTTTCATTCCTTCTTTGAAGATTCCCAGCCCTTGGTTTGCTTTGACTGCTGTGAAGCCTTGAGCAGTTACTTTCACTACAACATTCTATTGTAATTCCAAGATCATTTCCACCACCAGCTCATCAGTGGAGTAGCAGGTGTTACAATATGCACATTGAGATCTAAGAAAAAGCAGCTTTTAAAAGGCACTGTCCATTTACCAATTTCTCTAGCTTACCATCTAGACTGCCTATTTTCAAAACAGACTGCCTATTTTACCAATTTCTCTTTTGTAACTGAAAGAGTTCTCTCTACAGAGCTGGTTTTTCCATTTTCTGTTAACAAGATCAGCACATCAAGACACTGACAGAATCCAACTGTTTCTTCAGAACGAATTTAAATTTTGGAGTTTCAATTTAGTTAAAAAAAGGAACTGCAAGTATTTTTGTTAGTCAGAGTCTCATGGCATGTAGGCACAGGTTTTGTTCACATGTCTAAGTGAAATCCACTTACTTTTTCCCATAGCTGCTTCTCCTCTAGCTGCATCAGCATGTCCAGGATGTATGTCATATGGGCTGGGCCACTGAGGTCTAGGATTTCCTCATTTATTGCCACATCATCAGGCCACTCAGCTAACAAGGATGCCAGCACATGCCTGGCATACAGAACTGCAATTGCCTCGTTCACACGATACAGGTATTCCCTCACAGCCTTTTTGCTCCTGGAGTCCAGCTCCTTGTGCAGGAGGATGGAGCTCTTGGTGCGGCGCTGCTTGGCATAGCTGAGCTGCAGGTCACTCTCCGTGTTGGTGATGAGCTTCTGGGCAACAGGATTGGTTTCTTCTGTTGCTTTATCACAGAGTACAGGCTTTGACTGCAAGGAGAGAAATGCAAGTCTGAACACAGGCTGTCAATAATTTACTGCTTTATGTTTGGATATCTGACCGGCCAAACTGCAAGCTGAATTTAAAATGAATTTGCAAAAAAAAACCACAGAAGTGGGATCTCTCACACAGCTACAGGGACAGATTTCCTGAGAAACACTGTTTATGTCAACAGACCTCACTATACACTGATGCATTTGTGGAAGCAGCAGTCAGAATTCTAACCAGAAGTGTTAACTGAAGCTGACCTACAGAGGTAAAGCTACCAAGTGCCGTGAAATGAGGCAAGTTGGGAGGGACTTTTGGAGATCACTTAGTCCAAATTTAAGGCTGAGATAACTTCAAAATCAGGGCTTTGTCCAGTTAAGTTTGGACAATTTCCAGGGGTGGATATTTCACAGCTTCTGTATAAGCTGTTGAAAGGCCTATTTTTTTTCTTTTAATTATGTGGAACTACTTCAGGAAGCTCCTTCCCCTTTGCTATGCAACTGATAAACAGCTGTGCTGGTGACACCACACGGCCAGGAATGAGCCCCCAGAATAAAGCAGAGCTGTGGGACCCTGCTATTGAATGCAAAACCGAAAGCTTGTGAGTGTAGTGTCTACTTTACAAGATAAATTCATTGCTTCCTTGTTCTGCTGAACTCACTGTAAGATAACAAAGATATGCTAAAACAGTAGCATGGCACAAGCTTACAGCAATGAGATACAATCTCTCTTGTGTAACGGGAGGAAATTACAGCCTGCAATCACAATTTGTTCTCCTGACCTGGGAATCAAGTTCTTTCACTTCCTTAAGGAAGGAATAACAAGGGAGAAATACTTGCTTCTTGTACCTGCTCACTCATTTTGACACAAAACATTGATAACAGATTACTTCAGATGTTTAAAAAAAAATTCTGAGGTTTGAAGTTACTAAACAGAAGCTACTCAAGGCCAAAATTCATTATTTCCCAATTGCTTCTGTTTGCAGAGAAGTCCATACCAAACAGGGTAAGATGATCATATCTGTGTCCACTGCCTTGGAACTCTGCTCCTCCAGCCTCAGGCGTTTGCTGGGCTGCCACTTCTGAGCCAGCGTCCGGATCCTCTCATCCGTGGTGATCACATCCCCATCAAACCTGAACACAGGCAAAAGGAAATCAAAAATACTAACACGTGCTTCCAAAGTAATGCAAACTCAATCAGGGCAATTAAATGCAAATTAAATCTTCCCCCCTTCTGTTTTGGAAAGATTAAACTCTACCTATTTTTATCATGTTAACTGCTTCCCTGTTCTAACAAGCCAAGGGATTTAAATGGTACAAAATCACTCATTTCAGTGAGAACATGGTGTCTCTGTGAGATGCTCTGAGTACCAGAAGCCACATGTGAGCTCTTGACTCTTCCTCAGTTCACAGAATTCAGAGCCACAGTAGATCTTCATATGGGTGCTACCACACAGAAAAGAGCATGTGATGTGTTTCAGAAGATGGTGACTTGCTTCCATAAATACAACTTAGCAGGAGTTTACCTCCTTACTTTTTCACACAAGAAAACCAAATCTTATCCTTGGAATAATTTCTGTTCAGCACCAAGAGGATTTTATATTTTCACCCACCACTGTTTCTCTGCTGGACCCAGACCTTCACGTACCTCTTTTGAACTTCCAGGAAGAAAGAATCCGTTCTTTTCATCTGCAACTCGTACATGGCTCGAAGAATATGGAGAGGTGCATTAAGTGCATCGTGGGTCATCTGAGCAAGGAGCAAAAAGAAATGAAAACAACACCAAACAAACCACATTAGAGAGGGAAAAGAAAGATGAGTTTCTTTAAGGATGACCCAGGCATTATTTTCCACTTTGTAAGTAGACAATTAATGAACTTAATATCTGGATTAGTAATAATGAGAAGCAATTTAACAAAGCACTGTATAATGACTTTGTAGCACTCATTACTGCAGTTCTGTTTTCTTTAAAGAACAATGCATTGAAATCATAGACCCATACTCTGTAAATTTAGAAGAAAAACAACCATATGAACTACCAAATGTTTTATGCAACTAGCAAATGCACATTTACCCAAAAGGAGGTAAACTAATTTAAATACCAAGAAGCATATTTTGGTGGCTTCATCCAGGCCCTCCAGAGGATCAAGTTTGTTCTGCTCTAAATCAACGGGACCAACAACAGGCTGCTCCACATCTTGATCTTGTTCCCTGTCTTCCAGTTCAGTATCCTCCTGTTCAGCCAGGGAACTGATATCTTGCTTTGAGGAATACAGCATTATTGACAAAATCTACACAGAAAAAAGGTAGCATATGGTGTGACAGCTGTAGGTATTATTAGTTTATCTGCAATCAGCATTTTAGAAGAACATTATCAGACCTGAACAGTGCTGTTTTACAAAGAAACAATACCCAAAAAAAGAAAAAACAACCCCCAAAACACAAAGCAAAACCATTTCCCTAATGAGTTACACCTTCCATGGTGCTGCAAAGACAACTTCAGTGATCAGCTGAAAGTGCAAAGAAAGTTGAGGGAGTAATTACTTAACCATTTCAGAATATCAAAGATCTGAAGATTCCAAGACAAAAACAGAGCAAAGGTGACTATCACCAAAATGCCAGTGATGCCCCTACACACCCTTCTCCTTTGAAAACAGACCTTTGGCTTCAGCACAGTCCTAAATATGAATTAACACAACTCCAGCCTAAGATAAAACATAACTAACAGCTGAACCACACTTATCTTTCAGCAATTAACAACCACTGTGAAAAAATATGCCCACATGTGCATTGATCTCCCCACCTGTACTGCAGCAAAACCTTGTGCAAGTCATGCTTTTCTTTGAGATTATTTTCTAAATTGATGAATGGAATTTTCAAGAACAGTCTAAATAAAAGCCATAAAACAATCTGAGTAGGTGAGTAATGTCTCATCCTGCAAACTTTTTTTCCAAATAAAATCAGATTAGTGAAAATCAGCTCCTGCTTTAAAGCATTCAGACTATTATCTACATGTTTATTATGGGCAGAAGGAGGCAGATTCAAGTATTCAGTCATGTGAACATTTTTTTAGAGACTAATTAGAGATAATCTTGAGTCTTTCTCCCCAGGAGGGCACTGCACTGCCATAACCTTTCAGGCCACTATGTGAAGCCTGACTTTTCACAAAATGTCACTTTTCTTACCTCCAAGTCTCGGAGAAGCCAGGTCTTACTGAAGCCAGTTCCTTTGCTACACTTCTTCACCAGAAGTTTGAGTAAACCAGACTGAAGAAAGGCAGCTTGGATCTCCTTAAAGCCATGAATCTGCACACACAGGCACACACACAAACAAATAACTAAAAAAGGAACAATGCATCACAGCACTGGCAAGGCCTTGTCACACAGCCTCGGGTGAATGTCCTGCCCAGATGAACTACACTGGGAATCTTTTTCCTTCATTTCCCTAAAATAAAAATCCCCACTTCAAATCCCTTAAGGGTATTATCTATGACATGCACTGAGTAGTAACTGAGTATCTGTTTTGATCTGACAGTCCAGAAAAAAAGAATTTCCTCTTCAAATACTTCAGGAGAGAAAAAAGTGAGCTTCACTCTATAAAATATTGTCTATGAATTTCTTCCTGAGCTCTCCTAAATGGCTGACCCCCACAGAGAAGAAGGAAAACAACTTCCAGCTCAGACTCACAAAAGCTATTTAAAGCCCAGCAACTTTTTCAGCCCCCTACAGACTGGGAATAAAGGGATCCAGCTGTGAGAGAAATGCCCTTGTGATAATTCCCCAGTGTGCTCAGTCAATACCCAAGTTCCTGTAGCACAGGGTAGAACACAAATTTTTATTTCTCTGTCATATTCTATGTGTCAGGTACCTTCAGAGTTCTGTAAAGCCCCTTTAGAGCCAGTGACAAGACCCAAGTTGTTTCCACTGCCTCAGCATAGCTGCTGTCCATGCTGGTCTGCAGGAGGTGGGTGGAGATGAGGACAAAGTGCTGCAGGTACTGCCTCAGCTGGGTCTGGCAATCGCTGCCTTCTTGCCCACATTTCTGAATCAACTGATAGTCTTTCACTACCAGAGAGAAAAAACACAATTCACTTGGTTCACATTAAAATGTTGTAGAGTCATCTCTTAGGTATGAGTAGGCTCAGACACGAGACATCCTTACATCAATTATGTTCTAATAAAGGTCTTACACAAAAAAATCTCAGACTCCCTGAACAGCCAAGAAAGTATTTCATTTTTCAGTACAACTTAAAAATCCCCAGGTCACTTCTGGCAACAGCACATATTTGCACATTAGCAGTACAGCATGCAATGCAGCACGTGTTGTACTTTGCAATTAAAATGGGGAAAATTCTGACCTGCAATTGATATGATGAGATAAATATTGCTGATCTTACTTTTTAAAATGTCAACAGTTAAACAAAAAGAAAAGCTTTTATATTCAAATCTTCCTTCAATATAAAAGGCAATTTAGTCTGTTGATTTTTCCAAATGTCTTTTACACAACTTTGGTAGTCAAATCTTAGGACAACCTTTGCTTTATTAACTTCACAATATCAAGTCATACAAAGCAAAAAGCCCTTGCTCCTAATAATCTAACTGATTTGCTATATATTAAATGTTTCACTTGGTCTCAAATTTTAGGGATATCCAAACTGTTTTTAAATTAGCTGTTGTTTTAAAACATTAAGCACAGGTTTGTAAAGGATAAGACACAACCAGTACACAAATCTCGAAACAGAAACAACTGCTTCATCAAAAACATATTTCTGAGATTTCTCAACAGAATGCTCTCAACACTTTTCTAAATCCTTTTCTGAATAAAGACCATTGAAATAATTACTGCAGCAGCTTCACAGTTTGGCAATGACCTGCAAGCAGAATTTGGTAACCTATGAGCAGAAAGTCAGGCAACTTACTAATAATGGAACTTAAACTCTGCAGAGCTGCACAGAGTGGTCTAGTTAACATTTGCTTTTGGGTATCCACAACAAACTGTAAGGAAATACTCCAGGATTGTCTGATAAAACAAAAATGTCCCAGAACCTGTTTTCCTCTTTCGGGTTTTGATGTCTACAACCACTGCCCTGTTCTTCTCAGTGAAGTGCTTCAGGATGATCACATTATGAGGCTCGTTGGCATTGTCCATGTACACAGAACGAGTGCCCATACACAGCACCTGAAATGGCAGCAGAACTTCAGTTAGGATTTGGAATACTTATTTACAAATACACAGCCATGGCTTATATTGGTTACATTTGCTTATTCTTGGTATTGTATTTTTTAGCTGAGCCATTGCTTGCTGTCAGGTATTTGCTGATCTTTAGAAAATGGCAGTTTGAGTCTATAAAAGAAATGTCTACAACAACCAACCTAATGTTGCATAGGCAATGTATTATGAACATCAAGATGGAGAATGGATTGTTTTGCTTGTACAAAAGTCATTTTTGATACTTAAACAAACGAAGCTGGTTTGCTTGTAGCAGTTATAAGTAGCATCCAAAGAAATGCAAGGCAAAACCAGCTCATTATTCTTCATTAGAAGAAGAGAAGATTTCTTCATTAGAAGAAATAGAAGATTTGTGGAAAGGTTAATTGTGTGCAAGTGCAAAGATGTGAACACTGACACACACCAGGTTTGACAGTTCATAAAGGAGGTCTCCAATTGATGGAATCCGTAGTATTTACAAAGAGACACCTAAAAGCTTTAACCGATTTCATCTCCTTTAGGACCAACAGGCCACTCACCTCAGGAAAGCCAACCAGCACCAGCAGAGTGAAGATGTTGGTGTGCTTCAGCTGGAAGGGCAGCTGCTTGATGCAGTGGTCAGTGAAGGCAGCGATCACATCGTGCCACTGCGCAGACGAGTTCAGAGACCGCAGGATGTCTGCCATGGAGCTTGCCCAGTCCAGACCCACACGACTGCAAAGCAAGAGCAGGCTGCATTAGGAGAGCTTACCTGAAGCTATCTTTCCTCAAAACAGCATAGCATTGGTAATCTGTCACAGCTGCAGCTTTCAAACCATTACAGAACTGTTTTTCCAAATACTTGAAGCTTTCATGCCAGCTGACACATGAATTCTGCTTTGTTTTCCACAGACCATAAATACTATTCTGTTTCCTGAGAAGGTTTACAGTCCCAAATCAAAGTGTGCCTGAACATTGCCACTGTTAATTCTGGATTTTAGTTTAGAACTCAGAAGTTTCTGTTTGCATGGCAGCAGGAGGTTTATTTCCCACATATGTGGCTACCTGCTCACTCCGTGGATCATACAAATAACCTACAGGGACTGGTCTCCTCACACTAAAGTTAGGTTTTGAGAAAATCCTTTCCCTCAGCTTATGCTCTGGATATTGTGCCTTTAAATTTTATATGCTTTTCTATTTATGAATCCTCCCTGTAAAACAGCTACAATAAAAAATAAGTCACATTTAACAGGCATGACATTAATCTCAGAATGCTTGAGAGCTTTCTCAGGATCTTCAAAATCTGCCCCTCCCTGCTGTTTCCAGTGCAATTTTACTATAAAAAACCTCTCTCTCAAATACTCTCACACAGAAGGGCCAGATCCAGAACTCAGCACTGGTGATAGTTACGTGACACACCCTCCTCCTTTCTCAAGTTACACAAGAGATTTGTAACAATGTGAGAGAATTAATGTCACACAAAAAATAAAGGACTGCATTTTTGGTTTTCCTCTTAATTTCCAAACCCCACTTCCTCCTCCATGACATGCTGTGTAGGTAAGCACAGGAAATTAAGCCACTCTTCAGCAGCCAGCCTTCTTCTGGAAGGAAATTAAGAATGCTAAGCCCTTCCCATGACCAGGGTACAGGTTTAATTACCTTTCTATTAAAGAGCCTCTATGCACGAGGCACACATGAAAGAAAATTACTATTCAGCAGAGATTAACTAATTGGGTTAAGGTAAGAAGCACCTGTCTAAACACACAGCTCCCAGACTGAACAGAAGATGAGTTGTCTTCCATCCTTCTGGCACTGTAGACCCATCTCCTGGTACAAACAAATTATGTTTGGCTGAAAGGATTTTAGTCACAGCAGCATCCACTTCTGCAGGCATAAGCCTGAGAATTAACTGGCCCAGGAGTCCCAAGGTTAAATGGTAAGTTTCATTCAGGTGGCCAGCATTTGAGATTACAACATGAAACATCAGTGGAAGTATTTGTTCCAGGTTGATCAGAGACATTGTGGAGCCCTGTGGAAAGAGAAAAACCTCAGTGAGGCAGGCAAAGAAAACAAGATTTTCAAAGTCAACACATGCAAAAGCTTCTGGTCTAAATGTCTTTCAAATGGGACAAAAAGAATGAGAAAGTACATTCCTACTTTGGCTATTGGCCTGTTAGTGGCACCTGACATGTGAAGCTAAACTGAAGATTTAAACTCTGCTGAACAGTTAAGACACTACTTCACAGATACATTCAAGTTCCCTTCCCTCTCCCCCCACCCAGGAACAAGCCCTTACACTCCTTAGTGGTGTCAGTGTCTGAAGACATTCTAATTCACATCCCATAACATGTAAGCAACAAGGGCCCATATCCCACATTCAATTCCTATGAATTGTTTTCACGTTATTCGTGCACCTAGAAAACGACCCTAATGGAAGTAAAAAGAACTAACTGATTTGAAAGGTGGTAACATAGCTGCCAGCAATCCTAGAATCCTCTTCTGAGAGCATTCAGCAAAAACTTGTTCCTGGCTAGGTATTAAAACCTTCTCTGTTGGCTTTTGGGCTGAATCCTCCGAGACGGAGTCACCTGCTTTTTAAATAAAAACAAAAGAAGAAAATCCCCTAAGTGACATTAAAAATAAAAGAAATACGTGATGCCTTAATTTTTATAATCAAAATCTAAAAATAAATAGAAATTATAAAAATAATTATTACAATTTGAAAATAAAGTCTTTATGAAAGTGTATGGAAAACAGAAGGTAAAGAAATTTATACTGTTTGGTAAAAGCATATAAAGGACAGTGCTACAGACAGATACATTTAACTATCTTAATTCTTACAATCCCAGTCATTAACAGGGTAAGACAATTTCTGGTGCCAAGTGCATCAGAACACACAAGTATTGTGTTAGACCAACAGGAACTATAATCTCTATACGTGGATAAATATTTGTGGAAATCTACTCTGATTTGCAGACTCCTTTAAACCGACTGCAAGGCCGTTGTTCCAAGCAGTGTCTGGCAGGTTTACACAAAGCAGAGACAGACGTTTGAAAATATGCAAATCTGGATTAGGAATGAAAAGGACAGCTGTTTGTTTGCAGATGAATGGATATTTCTGTGACAGGGAAAATGAGAAATCGTTTTTTACCTGTTGGAGGAACATTCCCATCCACAGACAAGTCAGACTCTTGTCTCACAACAGCTTTCTTTGCAGAGACAGCTTTGATTTCAATTCCTTGTTTTCCTGCTTTATCTTCTGCAGGAGACTGGATCTCCTTGTGAGTATCTCCTTTCCCCTAAAAATAAAACAAAAGCACTAAAAGATTAAAACAAAATTTAATACCTGTAGGAGCAAGCAAGGAAAGAAGTCAGTCATCTGCACTTGACAAATATTTTTCTTTGAGTATCACAACCTTTTACTGAAAAATTTCTTGATGTATTCATGTCTTAAGCTTCCATACAAGTAAATTATGGTTTTAAAAAAATGTTTAAATATTTTTTTAATTTTGCTCATATCTCTCTCCATAAAATTATTACACTATAATAGTTTTAAACACTGTATAAAACTCTAGGAAACTCATTCTCCTACTTAGCAGTGCTAACAACTAGGGGAAATGACAGCTCTTTCACAAAGAACAACACATGCCCTTCTCCTCCAACACCTTTGTGAGTCAGTTCAGAACAAGAAGCTCTTAATTGGCCAGATCTAATGGAAAAAACAACTGTCCCCTTGCCCCCCAACTTCCACCTAAAAATGAAATCATTACTATCCCTTATTTCAGTCCCAAGTTCAGAATAGGCTGTGTAATATCAGATCACATATCTGGTATCAGGGCTTCTGGAAAGAACAGGTACTTACACTACGATGCACCAAAGAGCCTGTGCTGGGTTTCTCATCTCTTCCCTTCCCTGCTTGATCACCAGGATGACTTTTTGGAGCACTGTCTGTGGGAGGATTGCCTGAAACAGTGTCATTCTCTGAGAAGGACTCATCTTCTGGTAACATGCAGAGGAGCGCTAAATTCTTCAGTCCTGGGAGCAAGAAAGTTATAAAAGTTATTTAACTGCTGAGTGGCAAGACAGACAAAAAGCAGAACTGAAACACTTTAAAAGAGAACTGCAAACTTCTCACACACTACTTTTGAACATTAACTCTATCAAAACATGTTTTCCATCAAGCTTATATAATTATGTAGTTCCAATAAATACTAGTGATGGACAGGTGGTGACATCTTCCACTTCAAAGATGCCATTGGGGTAGAGGTCTTAATTTAAGAAAGCAGTAGAGTGTAAATTAAGAATAGCAAATGAAATTTGTCTTATTTTTCAATCTTCTGACAACTTGCACAACAGAATTGTATATTATAAACAGATTAATTAATGAGAATGTGTAAGTATTTGGTGGTGGTGGTATTTCAGCAGTATTAAAGCTGCTCACAAAAACTACCAGCAAACTTATTTGAATTTTAGTCTAGAATTTTTGATACATTCAACATAGGTCCCTATTGTATCACCCCATTTTCTGTAGGAGGTCTTTGTTCACAGAAAGCCCCACTTCCAGACAAATGAACACCACTGCCAGAAATTTATACTACAAACATGGTTAAAAAATCTCTTCCCAAGAGATGCAGAACAAAAAGTTTTTTCCACCAAGTTATTTGCTGTCCTTCAGCTGTCAGTGATACATTACTAACAGAACATGAAGCTGTATTGACTGATCCCTTTACAACAGTTAAGATGGAAAAAAAAACAACCACAGACTCGCCAAGTTGTCTCCAGTGTTTATGTAAGCATAAAATTAATTTTCTCAAGCACTCTATTTTCCATGTTCCAGTGACCCTGAACGACACTTGTTCTACATTTGCTTTCTACATAAACAGTTATTCTCAGTGAAGTACACAGTAGCTTCCCCTTTCCTTTGGAAACTTTAAAGGGAGCAACCACAGACATTTCTGACACTTGCAGAAAGCATTGTTCAGTGCAGGAGGGGCTGACTCACCTTTTCCGTGCTGCGCTTTCATCAGGCAGTCCCCAATGAGCTGAATGCACTGATGCTGCAGAACTCTGGCATGACTGAGGACCTGGGGATCCAGTTTCTCTCCTTCTACTTCCTCCCCATTTGCCAGATCTGCACTGTAGAGAGTCAAGGCAGCAAAGAGCAGCCAGGAGTAATTGTGGACGTAGGGCTGGATGAGGCGCTGCCGGTCGCTGATGCGGATGGTCACCATGGGATACACGGTGATGCTGTGGGTGGGCAAGTGGCTGGAAGGAGAAGGGACATCATTCAGGAATGCAGCTGTTTTCTTGCTAACCAACAGTCAGTCAGCACAAAACACCTTCACAGGAAACCACTTAAAACTCAACACATTCCAGAGGTTCAAACTGTGGACCTGGTTTTTATGACCTCTGGTGTCAAGCACTGAAAACTGTTGTTTTCCACAGCAGCGATCATCTCTTCTATCCTGTCATGCAGGACTGGTAACTCCTTCTGCAGCTTTCCCAGCCACATCCAGAAAACAATTGCTACCAAGTGACTTCAGAGGCTGAGGCAGATTTCCAGACATTTTTGCTGAACGGGTCCTATCTTTGTTTCCCCAGAGGACACCAAGGACGTGTTCTGATGTCAGACACAGCTTTATAGGAAGCACCATGAGAGTGACTGATTGTATTTAGCTACTAAATATTGTCTTTCTGCCACGTGGGGCAAAGCAAATCACATTTTTAATACCTGTCAGAGTATTTCTTGGCATGATAGCATCCGTAGCAAAGGTCAAAGTCATCACACACATTGCAGTTCATCCTCCGACCTATGATAACTCCTTGGCAGTGATCACAGGCATATTCCATGTTCACCATTTCATGGTCATCCTCATGTCCTTCAGGTTTAACTCCACCTGTAAAGAAAGACTTCCCTGTAAAACCTCTTCGATAAAGGACCTTTTCTAATTTCAAGTTCACATTCATGTTGGGGAAAGAAAAGTTAAACATTTCCAAAGAACCCAGAAGAAAAGTGTTTGACTTTATTTTGTGTATAATTTGCAAGACACTATTTTGGCTTCGAAAACAGGGTTCTGAGGGGTTATTTCATGGTTCTTACCAAGGAAACAAGTTTTACACAGATCCATGTCATTGCACTGCAGGCAGCGGTAGCGGTGCCACGGTGCAATTTCATCACAGCCATCACAGGAGATGTCCACGTTTAACAGGTCACAGTAACGAGCCACAAACATGTGCATCTACAGCAATAAATCAACACAAGTCACTTGAGCATTATTTTCTGCCTTTGAGAAAGCTTCAGACAGAAAACAGAACATCTCCCCTGCCAAAAATGAATGGGGATCTTTTAATCATTTTAGGCTCTTGAAAGTATACTGAGATCCAACTCATAAATATCCATTATAAACCAGATTCCTTTCTCTCCTTTAGGGTTTTAAAGGTCTCTTATTTACCCCTTCTGCAGATAAATAAACAAAACATGAGGTCACCTTTCTCTGCTTCTCTGGGTCAGCTTGAGCTATCTTTTCATACCAGGTCTCAAACATTACATCCTGACATTCATCCATCCATTCACAGTTTTGCTTGTAGTCTGCAATTTCATCTTCTTCACTCCACTGACTAAAAGAAAAGCAAGCTTAATTTTAAGTTTGAATGCAATCAGGCTTACCTTGAATAAAGCTTTACTTTTTTATGACGAACAAAGTGCTATGACATGCTAATAAAAACAGAATTGTGAGAGATCCAATCACTTGGTTAATAAATGACCATACAGACACCTGCTTCTTGCCTCTGTGACATGTTCTTAAATACATATGGGGGCCATAATGCAAAAATCAGGAAAATCTACTCTTATGAAACAGCTTTTGGAATGCTGGCAGATCAGATCAGATGTTTTAAATTTTTTTGGCCTTCACACTTGCTCGTGTGCAAGTGTAAGTAGTATAAAATTGCCACATGAAGGTGTTAAAAACATTTGACATTCAACAAGGCAAGAAACAGCATTATCCACCTCCTGCTACACCACTAAACAAGCCAAGTGTTCTAGTAGTAATCAGGTTAAAGAAAAAATTTCAATAGTTTTTGCACCAGCAAAAAACATTCAAATGGTTCAGTTAAGACCTTGGATACTGGCCAAAATTATGCCATACTTGTTAATAGTACTTTTACTGCTTGTTCCAGCACGGAGTTCAGGAGCCTTTCTGGGTGAAATGGAATCAGTATTCAGTAGCATGTGAGAGCTGCTGCTGTTCTTCCTGACTCACCAAATGACACTGTCGTGGATACTGATGTTCTCCTGTGACGTTGTCATGAGCAGATGTGGCAGCTGGATCTCAACAAAGAAGGAAAGATCACTGGGCTCCCAGCTCATATCCAAGAGGTGGAGGAGAGCTGTCTGCACACAGGATAAGGCAGGAAGCAATGACCTAAATAAAAACAAAAGACAATAAAACATGACAGCTCTAAAACTGACCTAAAGTTGACAGACCTTGAGTTAAAATTGTGTGTGGGGAGGAAGGGCAGGAAAACCACTACACACTGATTTTCAGGCTTTACTATGCATTAAAATAACTCTGTGGCAGGAACTCAGGTTTATCAAAGTATTCAACTTCCACAATTTAGCAAGTACAGACTATGGAATTTGAAATAAAGATGGTTTTCCTTCTGGATTCAGTTAAGATCAAGCTAATGCTGTTGTCTGAGCATTAGCAAGGGTGTTTGTCTCTTCTCTGCAGTACAGCATTTTTCTTGGTATTTCAGGAATTTGCTCTCCTTGAAACCTTTATGACATTTTCACTTGAAACTGAACAAAAGACTGGAAAGTTATTGTCAGAGACACTGACGTTATGGGCATAAAATTCTCATTTCTCTAGGACACATGGCTAGAAATCCTCCAAATTTTAACCAGAATGTTGTCAAAACATGAGTTTTAACATTCAAGTATGGCTGCAGAATTGACATGTTTTTTGTGGCATTACTCTTGCCCAAGTACTCCATGACAGATTTGCTCTTTCTAGTGTTTTACTACTAAGCTTCCGAGACATACTGCAGAATTTTAACCACAAAATGCAATAAGTCAAGTTTTTAGCCCTGATAAATTTATGGTGCTTTCCTTTATTCCTTTGCTAATAAAAAGCTAACTTGGCATTTTTGATCACAAGATAAAGGCTCCTTATTTAGTTCTGTAAATAATGGAAAGTATAGTCAAAATTAATTAAGGCATTAAATGACAAATAACAAATGACAAGGGAGAAGGTGTCAAGGAATAAAAAAAAAAAAAAATCACATAAATAAAGCAAGCAATGTACTGTACCTGTCATTAATTGTACTAAATCCCTTCACAGAATTTACCAGGAACAAAACAAGCTGATAGTAGGACTCTCGAATCTCTTTGTGCAGCTCAGCACCACAGCCTTCCAAGTTTCCAAAGTAACTGCAAAATGAAGAATGGGTTTAGTAGTCTAGAATTCACTGTGATATTCTAGGTAGCATGATTTGTGCAAATTTTACAAACAGGCCCTTTTTTAACCCCTCCCCACAAGTGGGAAGGATGTTAGTTTTATTTAAATATGCAGTCTAGAAGTTTCAAACAAAAATAAAAGAATCAGAAGTAAAGAAAACAAAACAGGCAAAGAGAATATTTTCATTGCACTTACAAGAGAACATGCCTTTAAATTAAAAAGTTGCTTTACAAAAATCTAATCAAGATCTTAAAGGAGATCAGTGCATTGCAAGATGACCACAGAAAGCTCCTGACAAGTGAGAAGCCAAGAGACAGAGTTCCAACAGCACTGGCCAGACACAACATAGAGATCAGACCTAAACATGTTCATGGCATGAACAGCAGTGCAACTAACTCCCACTTGAAAATAATTATTAATTTTTGGGGGTTTTCTTAAAATTAAGTACACAAGATATGCCTACTAGCCTGAAAACGAAACCTCAAGTCATATTTTTTATTATCCACACGGACTAAAAAGCACAACTTTCTACTCTTGTCAAGATACATGCCTGGAGAAACACAAGAACTAAGACAGTAAAATCACATGGCTGAGATTGGCCTAAAAAATTACTTACTTTGTAAAATCTTTCTGACAGGCTAGAAGTTCTAGGAGAAAAAGTACACAGGGTGGGTGAAAGCAGTGGGGCTGCCCGAGCGAGTCCAGGCACTGGCGGATGGTCTTGAGCACTTCCATAATACTCTGCCCTTGGGATTTTCTCAAAGCAAGAACCTTTAAAACACTGAAAGCACAAAATATCAGTGAAAATTCAAAACACCACAAATAAACAAAGTCAAGAAGTGCTTGACTAGTTACTAGCTACACAATTGCTCTGTATCTGAATTTCCAGCTGTATTTCAGTGTCTTAGTTGGAGTGAGTGATAAAGCTTTGAACAGAATCCAGCTCTTCCTGCACCACTCCATGTTTTAGAGCCCAAAACAGACAAGCTGAGAATTGGAAATGTCTCTTTTGATTTACGTTTTCAGAACACCAGGTAATTTAATGAGAGATGCACCTCCTCTCTATTTGGTACCAAGGATTGCTAATAGTGATATACCACATCTTTGCTGTTTGTAGATAAAAAGCAAAATGCCTCTGCAAAGAGATCTCAGGAAGCAAGACAATAAATTGCCAAGTGACTGTTTTTTACATTCTGTTCTATGTGAAAGAAATGAAATTGTACTCTCTGAGCCCCTACATGCTTGTGAATAACTGAAGTTTGATATGTAAGTCTGACAACTGTTCAAATACAAAATATTCTGCAATATTATCTTGCTGCTAAAATGTTTTATTCCACCTGAAGAGGAGTGAAGACAAGCTTCTCTATATTATAACTAGCAACATTTTCAATTTGCTTACCTTTCATGTGAAAGTGATTGATCCTTAATAAAGTCTAATATGTTCTTCAAAATAGGATATTTTTCCTTCACAGTGGGCACAGCTCTTGGCTCTTCCATTGATCTGAATGACAGCAGCCTCAGTCTGCCACGGCCGAGCTGAGACTTCCGTGTAGGAGTGGAAGGAGGTGATGACACATCTTCCTGCTGTGAAACTGTGTTTTCAACAGGCTTACTATGAAATGCAGATGCAGCTTCTGCTTGCTGGAGGTCTGGAACATGTTTAACTTTCAGGTCAGACTGTGATGTCTGACGTCCCTCTTTTGAAGCAGGGTGAGTTCCTGCACTGGACGGCACCGACGGTGCTGCCTGGAAGTCCAAGTCCCCAGCTGATCCTCGTCTTTGGCATTTATCACTCACATACTGCTGGGGATCATCCACCTCTTGAGCTTCCAAACTGTCTGAGACAGGCTCTTTCGTCTTTGCTCTTATGGGCAAAAAGTTCAGTAACAAAAGGCTCTTCTGCATACAGAGTTTTGCTGCAGCATAAAAATTGGAAGAGTTAAAATCACGAGAACAGAACAACAAACTTGCTGTCTCATGCTTAGGAAGAAAGTGATTTATCTTATTTCTTCTGAGTTGAGACAGCTAGAAAATACTATTTTTCTTGTTATATTGATCATGATGGTATCAGTTGCTAATGTTCAGATTTCTAAATGCTAAATCTGAATGATCACACTGAACCATACGAAGTACAGAGTAGTCAATGAGAACACACTTTTTTCTAATAACAATCAGCTGCTGTTCTAACATCAGCTAAATGTGGTAAGAAGTAGCTACAAAAACAGATGAACGTAAGTTCAGAACCAGATGATCTGAGCAGTTCATGACCAGATGAAGTGAGAGGCCACTCCCTGCAGAATTTCCTCACTGTTTTCTGCAAAGAATAGCAGAACACAATCCCAGATAGTTGATCCCATGTACACTACATTATCTCTTTAGGTGTGAAGAAGCAACCCCAGTTGGTAACTTACCTTTCACAGCAAAAATAATGTCTTCAGGTTTACCATGCAATGCTTTCCTAAGCTACCTGGAATGCTCATAAATACAAGGCAACACTTACCAAGAGTTTCTGGGTTCACCTCACTTGCTTCTGTGTTCTGCTTCTCCTCAGCATCATTTCCCCTCCCCATCAGGGATTTCTGCTTCATTTCCAACTGTAGACAGGACGTTAATATAGTTAAAATGTGATTCTCTCTGTGTGTCTATACAGCAAGGCAGGATGAAGACTGTAATGATTGAAAGGAATTTAATCTCAGGAATAGATGACAGTAGTTACTATTCCCAGCTGCAGAGCAAACCACCCAGGAGCCTCAAAGAGCAGCACCTGAACTGTCAGAGCAGTAACAGCCTCACCCCAGGCTGCTCCAGCTTTCTAGGCTGAGACCATTCCCTGTCTTGTGACTTGATGTGCATCAGTCCTACAAGGAAAAGAAGGCTTCTCCTTTACCCCCAGCACTCAGGGAAATATATACATCTAACTGTGAAATAAAGTTCTCATACATCTAACTGTGAAATAAAGTTCTCCACACACATGTCACCTACCTAGCAAGCTCTGTCAGATGCAACATCACCTGTCTTGCAATGGGTAAAGGCAATTACTCATCCTGACATGCACCTGCACCCATTGCAGCTCTAGTACATCAACCTGCCAGGAATTCTTAGGCAGAAAAGAGGAGGGAGAAAGTCACAGGACAATAGAATGATGTTGAAGACACATTTCTTTCTATGCTATACCTCAAAAGAACTGCAACTGCAATGTAAGAATCTTTCTAATTTACAACATATATTCTTGCTAAAATATAACCCAAATTTAATTGATTTTGTGTCAAATTCAGTCCTAACTACCCATGATGGCACATCTGGGGCTGAGGGGAGGAGGGGAGTGTAAGCATATATTTCAACATTGAAGTCCAAAGTTTCAAAGTAAACATTATGTTCTTTGTAAGTGAAAATAGTTGATGTAGAGTGACTGAAGGAAAAGATTGTTCACCCTACTCCTTAATATTGCATTGTAAAGTACTAAAGCAAATGACATTAACAGAGATCCTCCTGAGTGTTCTTACCATCCATATTCTAATGGAATCAGCCAGGGAATATACTTGTGCAAACTCATCACTCAAAGGCACCTTGCCTCCACTGTTGACTGGAAATGAGAGAAAGAAGAGAGAGTCCTGTTTATTTACAGCTCCATTTTTATACAACTAGTTAACTAAAATTATGCTACAGCCTTCCCTTCACCTCTTAGCCAATACTTGGAATTATACCTGTAAAGAAAAATAGGGAATAAACCTGCCAACTTTCATATGTCCTAAATACATGAACTACACCTTGACTGATTTATTTACAAAGTTCCTTTGCAAGTATCTTTCTTATCTCTTCCCAAAACTGATGGCTGAAGCCATGGAAAATAAAATCCTCTCCCTATGCATGCAATAACAGTGATGAAAACTTATTAAAAAAAAAATCAATAAATGCTCAGTATTAACTTAAGGCTCTACAGATGTATTTGTTTTCTCTGCTGTTTCACACTACGAATTTCTGGAATGGACTTTCAAGACCAATTTGCAAAAATTGAAAGCCTGACAAATCAGTTTCTATTCAAACTGGCCTGACAATGACTGTGTAGAAAAAACCATTCTCATTCAGTCTTCCATCTTCTGTTCTCCCTTTCTAATTTTTTTCCTGTGTTCTTTTCAGCATCCTTTCTCCAAACTTGCCATGGCACAGGTGAACACAGGTCCTGGAATGAGTCTGCCCCAGCACGAGCAGCACATGAAGCTACTGACAGAACTGTGGGATTGATTTCTTAAACACTCATTAATATTTGTCCAGTTTTCAGTGTCACTCAGAAAATCAGCTCAATTGTCAGACATAGACAGAATGACTAAAGGCAGTAACCACATTAGTCATCAAGTCAGTCTTTGTGTCAGTCATTTTTACTCGTAACTTTAGAGCTCAAAAAATAGCTCAATCATTCCATGAAAATATAAAATGTTTGGTGTCAAAATTATGACAAAAAGTGAAAGCCTAAAATGAAATCCTTCAAAACCAAGTAACATCTTATTATTCAGTACTTCAAACATATCAATATACTTAATGGAAGGATGCTGTAAGTCAAAAAGTTGTTCATTTTGCCTACTGAAAAATACATAAATTGTAATACAATGGCTAATCAATTAAAAGCAAAACATTACCTTCTATTAGAAAAAAATTCAAAATTAAAAATTAAAAATATATTTTGAGGATGGCAAGATTGGTTTCCACAGGATGGTATTTTGGGAGATAATTCACACTTCCTCCAACCCCAACAGTTAATAACAGAAGCTGTTGCTGGCTTTTTAGCAAAGGTACAATATAGAAAATGATCCAAGAACCTCTAATAACTGGAGCCACATTGTCCTGAATTAAAGGCCCAGAGGACATCACTACTCTCTTTAGATATAGCTTTACACAATTAGTAGCTTCTGATGGTTATTAATATTTTGTCAGTGCTCTGAAGACAAAAATATGTTAAGAAAAAATAAACACTCTAGAGAGAAAGCTTACCTAGTCTGCCTAAATGACACCTTTATGCAGAACATCTTCTTTAAATTGCCCCACTAAACTGATTTTTAAATGTTATAAACTCAGCTGTAAGAGAGCCTTTTACAAACTTTAAGTCTTCATTATTAAGATAATCTAATAATATTAGAGTTACCATATTTTTGAAGCTTCTCAAATAAATCTGGAGTGAGATACACCAAAGCAGCAAATGTTGAGTTCACAGCTTGATCAATAGTAGAACCAGCAACTATATCTGTCTTTGGGGTCTGTTTTTTACATGCCTGTATAAGTCCTTTGAAAAGTTCAGATTTTTGCCCACTGAAGTCCTGGGCAGGATCTGATTTTGCAAAGTCGATAAGAAAGTTACGGCAGACGTCGTGGGGAGAGCTCCGAGCCTGCAGAGAAGGGTACAACACATCAACTTCAACACTGGCTGAGGAAAAATGTTGCAATGAGCTGCAACCATAAGTGAACTTGCAGTTTATCCACTGCAGTTGAGCAAACTGATCAATGAAAGACATCCCTGCACAAGGTCAGGGGTGAATGAGATGATCTTTGAAGGTCCCTCCAAACCATTCTATGATTCCATGAAAATGGAAACTAAAAAGGGGCACAGAACAACAGTTTCTTTCCTCCTTGAGATTTGAATCCAGCAGCACAAAGGATGACAAGTTTAGCACAGCAGCATATGCTTGAGGGCATTCCAGCTCCATAAATCCAAATGAAGCTGTGTGATACACAGGATTTCATGCCAAGGGGACACAAGCAGTGGGTAAGTACCTCTTTTTTGTCTTGGTGCTTGGTACTGTTTTGCCTGGCTCCTGGGAGTGCCTCAGGACACATCTGATGCCTGAAGACAGGTTTCCACAGAGGGGAATTAAGAACTGATGTTACTTTCAAAGGTGGCAAGTCTGCTTCACTACCTAGTTCTGCAAGAAATTCAGGACAAACCCTTCAGTTACTAAATAATTTTTTTCATTTTACAGATTAATCAAAACAATAAAACTTAAACATCCAGTAGGGAAAAAAAACTAAAACACAACAAAAAGTGAATGCAAACAGACTGAATTTAACCATGTTCTCTGTTTCTCCAACATGGTACAGAAAACTGATGTAACCTCTCCTTAACGACAGCCTCAATACCTTATCTTATAGTGACAATGTTACAATAGGAAAGGATTTTAAATTAAACATTTTCACTGTATTACAACTACAGAAATTCTCTAATTTAAAACAGTTTGAAAGCTTTCTCTCCTACTAAAGACCTAATTTGTTACATGCAAGCATGCTCACATTAAGAAAGGAAGAAAGTATTCTCAGACACTTCAATCAGTTCCCTGAATTCACAGGTATACAGCTATCTAATTTTCCAAGGTAAATATGGACCACCTGATTGGAGCAAGAACTCTTTAGCCTCATTCAATTTCTCTGAAGTGGTGGATGGTTTCAAATTTAGGAAGCTAGAGAGAAGTGTTGTTGTTTTTAAATTGAAGAACAAACTTTTTTTTTTTTTAATTTATTTTGAAAAATTTATTCTACTTATCTTCACAGGCCCAAAACCTCAGTGCATTTAACTACTGGAATTAACCAAACTTAATTTGTGAATTCAAATTTCATTCAATACCAAATGCTCATGTGAAACTTTTAGAACCATTTGTGTTCTAAGCTCTGTAATTTTGTCAGTTTGTTGGCTCCATATTCACACCCCCAATGTGGAGTTGATGACAGCACCAGGAAACAATTTTAAAAGGGAAAAAAACAAAAAGAACATACTACTTCATAAATGCAATTTAGCTTAGTAGGATTACTGGAAGTAATGTCCGTGTCTTCTCCGTGGACTTGCACACAGCAAGGCTTCCACGTTCACGTGAGAGAAACACAAAAGGAGCTTCATTTTCACAGGGGATTCTCAAATCCTTGCACCTGCTGTCTGCATGGAGGGCTGTGAGGGGCACTCACCTCGCAGGGATTTGAGGGCCATGCTTCGGGAAGCCAAGCGCCCCATCAGCCGGGAGACCAGCAGCTGTAAATCCAAGCCCCAAGACACGGCAACGTCTGGGAGGCCGTAAGCAGTGACAGAGAACTTGTAGCCCCACTCATTATTGCTGCTGTCAGAGTGAAAGAGAAACTGCAGCCGTGGGCCAGCCTTAAAGGTCACTTTCTACAGAGCAACAAAACAGTCATTTTGCCAAATGTTCATGACAGGAAAACGTTTCAGGGTAATGAATTCCCTCAGCAACTCTGGGGTTTCAGTATTAAGTTCTGGCCATAACACATCTAATTTCCCCCACCATCTCAATGAGAAACCCACAGTACTAAGCAGGTAAAATTTCTATTCAAGGGCTTAATGAGCAATTTTATATATGATTGAGCTTTAAAAATCAGAGCCACAAAACAAAAGAGCAGCATCCCATTTGAGGACACAGCACAGCCCCAGGAACGGCCACACTTGTCTTACAAAAATAAGCTTTACCTATGTATTATTGGCAGTTAAACATGATTAGTCCTTTTCACTTTAACTGATTGTTCTTTTGATAACAGGAGCAAAGAGGGATTCTTTACTCATTCACTCCTTTTATTTGCAGCATTTCAGACATTCTTCCCCATCTCCTGCCCCCCAAAGCAACCTAATAAACACACCCATGCACAAAAGCACACATCCTTTTACATAATAGGTTTTCACAGGAATCATAAGGACTTCCTAAGACTGGATAAATAATTTGGTTCAGAATTTTAAAGGTGCTCACCTTAGGCCACTTCTCAGTGCCAACCTTTGTATCATAACGAGTTTTTGCCCCTCTGGCATCAGTAAACTCCAGGTAATCATACCTGTGAAAATTGCAATTCATTATTTCCAAACTTACTTTTCAAGTGTTGGGGGAGAATGTTTTTGCTTTTGGACTTTCACAAGTGCTGTATCTCAGTGCACTCTGTCACTTCTTTCTGAACCACACCTTCATGTGACTGCTAAGGCATTTATTTCATGTTTCAATGCAGAAGTCCCAGCAAACACAGATCTGCTGTTCTGCAGAGCTTTGGAGTTGGTAATGGGTGCCAAATCTGACATCTGGCAAATGCTTTAAGTAAGCAGAAGCCTGATGTGTTACCAAGAGAAACCAAGCCAATAGAAAGAGGGCAAGATAAGTACCACGAGCACAAACTGTGGTGGTCACAGCATTATTATAAAACAGATCAAGGCCAAAGGAAGCAAAATTCATATGAGCAGCATGTCTGTAAATTTGCCAGAAGAGGTGGCTTTCAGCACAAGGTCATTGAAAAATACACATTGTGTATTGCTCTGGACAATGAAGAATTTGAAATGGCAGGTGTGGAGTGCACACTGAAACATGAATTGCCACTCTGCAAACAGACACTGGAATTTAACACAGCACAAGATTGAATTACCTCCTTTCAGTTTCACATTTTTCATCAAATTCCACCTCAAAGTAAGTTGCCCCATGACACAGGAAGACTGAGACCTCATGGCAATTATTTTCATAGTTATGAGGTGATTCCATTGTCCAGGTTCTCAATACTACAGGCTGCTCCTGCTGCCAGCTTTCCATGTCCATCTGTACAACAAAAACGCATTCTTAGATACAAAGGTAAGAAAAAAACCAAATTACCACACTGGATTTTTGTGTCTATACTTTCAAGTTGCCAGATGTGCAGACAAATGGCATTTAAAAGGCTACAGCATTGGTTTACACTGAAACTAGTTCTGAAGACATCCTTGGTAATCACAATAAGGAAGCACTTCTAACCAAAACCCACCCAGTCTGCTGCAGGAGGAGGCTCAGGAGGAGACTGTCTCACCCACAAGTGACTACAAGTCTCCAGTCATGACAAGGAGAGTCTGGATGACTAATGCAGATTTAAACATCTACACTTCAGACATACATACTTTATTTGCTTAACACAAGCAATGAAGCTAAAGATGTTTAAGGATATACTATTTTTAATTTGTTTTCCTCTTCACCCTCAGAATCCCCTCCTTCCTATCTACCTTCCAGGCTGCTCATTCCAGTTGCACTTTCTGATCACTTTGCTCATCTCCTATATCATAGACATGCTTCTACTTCTTCCCTCAACATTTCATTACACATCCCACACTTTTAGAAGCTTTCCAGCTCTTTTCCAATGCTCACCAACAGAATCACTCGAGTTTTCTACGTCTTTCTTGCAGTTTTGCTTTTGTTTCACTGTGTTTAATAGTGCCTGTGTCTTTAGTTACCTTATGAGGTTCACTACAAAGGCTTTTCAGTGGTTCTATCAAAGTGCTGAATCCCTGAAGCAGAGTACAGTATGGAATGTCTAAAGTGCAAAAATCCAACAAGAAGATGACCTAGGAGCAAACACAGGTGTCATGAAAATGCCAGAATCACAGCCCTGCCACCCAGGAACAGGATAAAATCCCACTGTTCACCTACCAGCTGACGAGTTGCCATAGCAAAGACAGAGCTACTTATTTTTTCTACTATTGTTTTGCCACTATATTGAGATAAGAGTGACTGCAAAATTGTTCTGATATTTGACAGGAAATGGCCCACATCTAGAGAGAGAGAAAAAAAACCTTAATAGCCACTTTAAGGATTTGCTCCCACAACCCACTTTATCCAACATTAGGTGCATGGTGATGTGCACAAGGACAAATACAGCAGGAAAGGATCTGCTGCCCCAAGGCAGCAACACCCAGCACTTCAGAGAAGTTTTCTGTGCTATTTCTATTGTGGAAACAAGTTGTGCTTATCAACAATATCACAGAAAAAATGAGTGATGAGTAATTTCATCAAACACTCCCAAGACTGCTTCAACAACCTCCATGTATCCAGTAGCCTCCATACACAGCTAAGAAATGCAGCTGAAGTATCAAGTGAGGGTAGGAATTTTTGGCTACAGCCTTACTCCATTTTTAAATGTAAGACAGGAACACAGTAAATTTATTTATACACAAATAACAAATATGATGTAATTTTACATAAAATTACACCTTTGTTATGTATTTGGCCCAATTAACTACTCAACACTGAGCTGCTGCACTAAAAAAAACTAACAATCCCCCCCACAAAAACCCCAACAAAACCCCTTAGATGCACCCAGCTTCTTAAGCAAGTGCCTTTCTTCTTGCTAGTACAAACATTTAGGAAAACAGATATCACCACCCAGGAGTTTACCAAAATAAGGGATGCTAAGAAACTAAAATGTTCAAATGAAAATCTGTAACTATTTTGTTGTTTGGGGTTTGTATTTTCCAGTATTTGGCCCCCAAAACTTACTGAAATGTTTTGTGAAGATTCTCCCAATGTAAGATTATCAGTACAGTTAAAACTCCAAGTTGCCTAATATACCTATTAATTACTTCCTAGAGAGATTAGAAATGCTATGACAGTTCTGAGCATGCCTCAGGCAACCTTTGGTAATCCCTAATTACATTGCAATTAGCAAAATCACATTTTAAAGTCCTGTATTGCACCACATTTAATTCTGTATTCAATCCCAGCACTTACAGTTTTTAAGTATTTCTACTGCCAGATCCTTGGCTGAATTATCAGTGCCTTTAAGCTGCAGATAGCACCAGGAAAGGAGGCTGCCCTGAACAGACCAGAATAAGGAAGACAAGACTGTGCCACTCTCTTGCTGTGCAACATCCAGCATCATCATTTCACACTGAAAAATAAGGAACACTCATGAATGTAAAGGAGCCTCTCCTGCTGCAGCATGACACTCAATATGCACCAGGTAAACTGGGATGGACACAATCATCCCACTCACCCCAGAAAAAGATGAAATGCAAGTGACAAGCAGCATGTAACACCATGTAGCAAGTGATGCATTTTGTTTTGATATATCACAATTTTAAATAGGAACAGCTACATATGAGTCACTCAATGTTCTCAGCACAGTTTTTCTGCATATGTAAATAACCCTCCTCCATTTCCACCTCCCTTAGTGACATGCCCAATCCTATCCTCTCAAAATGGAATGATTCCTTCTGTATCCCAGTGTCTCTCCATAAAGTCTTTTCAATGCAATGGAAAAACACCACATCTGACACATTTGCTACTGGGAAAATATTATTCATTTCCTACTCTACTATTATGAAATGTTAATGTTTAAAGGAAAACACTCAGCTGGTTGGAAAAGCTAATCCTACTGACTTGCACAGCCATGACCAGCTGTATCCAGAAGGACAGGGAAGCTGGGTCCTTAGCATCCATGGCAGGCAAGCAGCTTGTGTGTGAGTGCCTACAAAACTCGTGACAAAGAAGCAGGAGCAGTGCAAAGCCAGTTACCTCTCTTGCTGCCACAAGCAGAAGAGTGTCCATGACTGACAATACTTCACTGATGTCAAAATTTGCAGAAACTCCTTTCTCTGGTAATAATAAGAGTCCACCTGGATCCTGATCACTACAAAACAAAGATATTCTTACTAACCAACAACAAGGAGCACAGTTCCAAAATAGAAATGTAGTAATTTCTGTGTCAGTCTGTAGAGATCCTACTGTATAATTAATCAAAAGTTTGTGTTCTGATGACTCCAGATTAATTAAATCAATATCAACCATCAGCATTGACAGTCACTTAAAAAACTGGAAGACAGCCTAGGAGAAGTCAAAGAGCAATATACTGTGATTTCAGCACCAACCTTGGCCAGTGTTTTAGAGAGCTATTCAGTTAATAAAAATATTGAGTAGCAGTATGTCCTTTCTAAACAACATTAGTTGATTACTTCAGAGAATTATTGTTCAGGGGAATAACATTTCTAAAGAGGATTAAATAAAAACTTATTAACAAATGTGAGGTATCAGACAAATACTTTCAATTTCAGGACCCCTTACCTGAAGTGGGTGCACAAGGATCTGAAGGCAAGATGTACAGATTGCTTATGTTCTTGCTCTGTGATGTTTTTCTAGAAAAGGAAAAAGATTTATTTTTATGATACATTCTGTTTTCCTCCTCTGTGACAAAGAATTCTAATTTCTGTGTTCTATTATTCATTTTTGGTAAGAAAGGCAGGGTTAGCTCCTCTTTCTTTGGATAAGCTGCAGAGGGAAAAGGGGAAGGGTAAAAAGAGGCAAAGAAAAAAAATGAGGTTTTTACTTGAATGGGACAAAGCATGTATTATTTGACAAGAACAACTCAGATTTGTCCTCTTTTCTGCATAAAGAAAGCAGGTACTAAAACAATTTCTCATTGAATGTTTACCATCATGGTGAAGAGCTGGTGTCGCCTGGTCTGTCTATCTGGGAAAAAAACTGCTGCTCCACTGAGTAAGGTGTTCTTAACTTCCTCTTTCAGCATTTTCATTGGCATGAAGTTACTGTCCCCCATATCCACTACTGCTCATACAAAAAGGAAACAAAATTACAAGTTCTAATTAATACCCCATCTAATATGTTAGAGGCATAACTGCATTAAATGTTAGTCTACACAACTTCAAGCCCTTGCAATCCCATTACAAACACAGAAAATGAGGGGAAACTTTTTAACTTAAGAGCAAGAATGATTTATATTAAAAAAGAATATATTTATTCACCCAGTAAATGAATTCTAGGAAGATTATAACTTGACACCCATCAAAACTAATAAAATGTTCAAGATGTGACAGATTCTATATAAAGTGTTTTCTCTCTAGCTCGCTTTGCAGGAGACTCTTCAAATTACACTTGAATAGAGAGTGTGCCACCCTACTTCCAATGAAATCTAATGTGTAATTCCCACTCTCTTCACTGGCTCCAGAATCTTCCCTGTGCTTCTGTAAACCTCACAGTCTACTCATGAGCTCATTCATACTGATGTGCAATATCAGAAATAAACAAACCCCAGTAATGTTATAGTCAAAGAGTCACATTCCCTCATGGTACAAGCAGGTGACACTTAGAAAAGGAGTTCTCTATTGCAGCTGTTTCCAGACAACTGTCAGAAAGCCTGGAAAACCATTTCTTTGGGCCAAGGGAAGTTTCTAGTGATAGACTAATGAGCACACACTGAGCAGAAGGAGAGGCAAAGGAACAGGAGCAGACTTGGCCTCTAGGAATGAATATCTTTTCCCAAACTTTAACAGACAAAACAGTCAATATAAATTGAATAAAAATTACCTTCACACAAATGTCTATAAAGCTCTTCTGCAGCTTCTGTGTGACCAGCTGCTTTGCTCTGGGGAGTTTCTTGAGGTTTAGCAGTTTTATCTCCAGTAAGTACAGAGAAGCAGCTCTGGAGAAGCTGCAACAGCAGTGTTTGAGCAAAAATACATTCTTCCCTTGGGCTGTAAGAAGATATATAACAAACAGAAGAAAAAACTAGAAAAACAGCTCTTTTGCACCAAATAAATATTGCTATGAAAGTCCCCATTTCAGATACATAAAAACTATTGAGTGGAGAGACATAGCCAAAGGAAGTGTAGCTACCAGCTAAATTAATCTACAGCTCGAGCTTCTACATAATTTTATAGTTAAAAGTCCATATGGCAGCAGTAGGGAAATGTTATTTATGTAAATGATGTAGTTTAGGAAGAACAAACTGCTGTAACTAAACAAAGCATATTTTATTTATACACACATACACTGCTTCAGCAGACACTAAAGAAGTAACTTACTTTTGGTGCAGTTTATTGTAAAAATTCCAGAACAGCTGCAAATCAAGGCCTGTGAAATCTAAAAATGACTTGTATTTTAATCCACTCTCCTTCTGCTGCACCTTAAAAAGGCAAAGAAAATGCAGGATTGGAAAATTAACTCTATACAGAACACATTTATAAAACATAAATCCCTGAGCACTGGGCTTAAAGCAGCCAGCTTTCCTATAAATTTGCAGCTAACATGAACTCCAGTTTAAGTTCTTTCATGGATATTCTGGTGTCTAAATGTGACAGTTCATGCTGAAACCTTCTCCTTCACAGAGCTCTCCTCTCTTTCCAGATTTCTAGGATCCCATCCCTTTCCTCCACCACCAGAAGGCTTTACAACCTCTACCTCTCCATCTAATTTGATTGAAAGTAATAAACCTTCAGCAAACATACACAGAATTCTAATTTTCAGAAATAATTTTTTCCCTCCACAACACAGTTTTAAACCCTTGTTGAAAGTACCCCAACTTCACTTTGCCCATTCACAACTGCTGTTTGCACAGCCTTATTCCTTTTAGCCTGGAAAACAGAGGCTTGAAAAACCCTAAGAAGCGAAAATACCAGGTCCTGTGCCAGCTGCTGGATGAAATGAAGTGTCTTCAGGAGCAGAGTTGTGCCACAAACTGTGTCATCCTCAGTTCTCCTGCACTGCAGGCAGCTCATGGCCCTGCAGGGCTCGTCTCGCAGGGGCCGCAGATACCCCAGGACGCTCAGCCCTTGCACCCCGAGCCGTTCTGCTGACTCTTGTCTCGTGCACAGGAACTTTATCATCAAGTACTAGAAGGACATAAAACAGCACAAGATTTGGGTTTAAAAGCTGGTACAAACTGGGCTTTTAAAAGGCATGAGAGCACGTAGGTGAGGAGACTGCAGGTGGGGTTGAGGGGGGAAGCCCTTGTCTATCACCTCCAGAGGTTTAACACACTGAGCCTGAGATTCAGGCTAAGTCTGATCTCTCCCTACTTCCAAAAAGTAACAGGGATGGTTCTATGACCTCTACAGTTAATTCATTGTCAGCTCATTCATTCTGCACACACTGCTCCTTGCCTGCACAGTTACAGTATTCTTGCAGGTTAGAGAATTATTAGCTGCATTTAAAAGCAAGCAGAGGATCAATATGCAATATTTAAAACATACTTTGATCAGTTTGTTCTCAGTGAGGTGCAGAGCACAAAACTGAAGGAGCAGCAAGTCCTGCCATCCACATGTACTCTGTCCATCTGCAGCAGCAGTGACTTAGCAAGCAGCAACAGTTAGAAAAAATTCCAGCTGACACAACAATGCCACCAATTCTCTTAATTCCCACAGTGCAAATGGACTGGGGAACTACAACAGCTGATCCCAGAACAAGGATCTGAAATGCTGCATTCCCTGCAAATGCACTAAGCACTACAAATCAAAGCCATCTTCTGCCATTCTCGAAATGAAAGAGTCTCCATTCCCCACGGACAGCAGTCTAACTGATGGAAATGCTTAGCAATTGTTTGCCCACTAAAACATGGATTGAAGAACCTGGCTCTGAAAGAATAAATGCTATGACTACACAGTAGTTAATTGGTCTAGATTCTAGAATAAAGCAACAATCATATTAAAACCAGTAATCTGCACATTATCACATAACTTTGCATTAAATTTGACCATGAAGCACCACTTAACTACAGCTATATACATATATATGCATACAGAGAAAATGAATAAAATTCAGAGGACATAAGTTGAATAATTCATTTAACTAGAAGCCTAATATTTTTTTTCTCTATCCAGGAGAGTTCTCCCTCACAAAATAGAATGAGGTTTATTTCAGTTGGCACACAGAAGAGCCCCTGCTCATTGTGACTGGGCCAAGGGGTTTTGTGGGTTCTTACTTGGGAAACTCTGCATTGCTGCATTTTGACATCAACTTCATCCCATTCTTCTTCTACTTCAAACCAGCCAATAGGATCATCATCTCCCAAATCATCACATGAGCAACTGCTTCTGTGTATAAAAGAATGAAACACACTTTGTAAAGAAAAAGTTTAGAGACATGGCAAAGCTGTTGATATTCTACCAAAATACTGAAGAGCATGTTATGGCTATAAAGATGAGAGGAGAGACAACAGAAAGTTTCACATACCCAAAACTCTATCACATGCAAGGTAAAAAAACCAAGAAAATCTTTTTAGTCATGGCCCCTTAACCTCCCCTTACTCCTAAGCAACAGTTCTGAAAATTGATTTAATAAAACTTAATTAATATAAATATTTTAAAAAATTTATGTCATCATTGATCTGCACCCCACGTAGAAGGTTTGTTTTGCTATATCCCTGTTATAATAGGCCTTTAAATCAAGAGGCTGAAAACAACAGCTATATACATCTTTCCTCCACCATATCAAATTGAGGCTCATTAAAATCAACCAAATAACAATTAAATGATGCATCACTTTCAAGTCACTTGGAACAGTTCTCAGTAGTTCCACAGGTATTGCAAAAAGATCAAATATAACATTTATTTTCCATGCACGCATTACAAAAAGCCCGTTCATACCTGGTTTTTAAAAATTGTTTGAATTCCCTCAGCTTCCACTTGTCGTAGCTCTCGAACCTTTTGAAGTGCTCCTCAGCATGGAACTTCTCTGAGGCACCATTGTAGGCAAACACCAGCCCACACTGAGCCCCAATGGCCCCTCTGCGGACCTGCAGGGCAAAGCCACAGCAAGGCAGAAAGGGAAAAAAGGAGTTATGGACAGCACCCAAACCCTGACAACCCTGGGCTCTGGGACTGCACAGGAAAATGAAACACATTTAGAGAAATGTTACAAACACTTCTGTAACCCACTGAATTGGGCTCATGTACATGGCTATTATTTACTGTATTTATCACCCTGCCAGCACCCTAACATTAACTACAGTTGCACATATTAATTCCCATTGTGATTTTGTATTCTTTTTACATTAAAAAAAATAAAACAAAACTAAAATAATGTCTTGCTGTTAATATCACTACACTGCAAAAGAACTCAGCTGCCTCTCCAGCTCCAGTTAGAATTTACTTGCCAGAAGTCCATTCATGTTTAAGGCTCTTGCACATAGAAATATGCATTGTTGCTCCAGGAATTAAACTATTGCTTTGCCTTAAGTAAATAAATCAATTCAGCTGCAGAAACCTCACTCAAGTTTTGCCTTGGCCATGAGATTTAATCACAAGACCTTCCTCTGAAACCAGATAAAAGTCACACCAAATGTTCAAATTACACTGGTGTCTCTAAATAGAATTTGAAATACCTTCATTTAATCCAAACTCACATGCTTTGTATCTTGAAACCTGCTATTCACAGAGTCAAAAAGTTATTTTAAACATAAGATAAAAGATCTTGCATATAAATCCACACACTTTAGAGAGAAATCATAAACCAAAGAGTCTCTGGCTTGAGATATATATTGCAAGATATAGATAAAATCAACATAAAATAAATGTCTTTACTACACACTTGTTGCTCCCTGGAACAATTTAAGACCTCTTTTTCCTGAAATTCCCTGACTTACACTGAAAAAAACCTCTAAATAACAGTCTTTCATAATGAATTTAAATTTCAGTTCATATAAAAAATATCCCAATTCAATCCCACCACTAGGTAAAAAAAGTAACTCTTCTACTTCCAAAGCTCACATGAACCACGTACCTTTATTCTAATCTGTGTCACTTGAAATGAAGACTCAGTTCCAGTAGAAAGAATGATACTTGCTCTGGTTTTCCCAGTTTCAGTAAGAAAACCTAAAGCAGCAGTGGGAATAGAATAAGGTTGGGATGAGTGTAGTGCAAGGTGTTTGGAAGAGAATACTGGGACTGTGGGCTGAAGGGGGGAAACAAAACCACAACATTTTTCCAGTGAAATGCTTATTAGCAAATGTTTCCAAATAAAAGGGACAACTTCAAAGGTTGTGTTTTACCAGAACATACAGAGAACTCTCCAGGCAGTGTCTCTCTGGGCACTACAATATCTCCAGCAGTTTCAAGAATATTTTCTCATTAAAGTTCATTAGTAATTCCCAAATATATTACTTTGGCTCGTGGCTCCATTCACTGAACTCAGTGAATAGTCCCCCAAAACAACAGAAGCCAAGCCACAAAATACCTAAAGAATAAACTCAAATAATACACATGAACAAAGAGAGGGGTAAAATAAGCATTTAGAATGTGCCTGATCTTCTGTCACAATGGCTTCCATTTACCACTAGCACTGCACAAGACAATACACCATTAAAAAAAAAAAAAGATTGGGTGGCATTTCACTTAAAAAGGAGGCCAAGAAACACAAATCTCTTTGTTTAGGTTGTATCCAGTACATAAAAGCATTGCATTAACAAAGAGAGGCTTTAAGGGAGAATTAATAGGCACATGCAGTGAGAATTTCAATGATTTCTACAAACTATCTCCCCATCAATATTTGGGAAACTAACAGTGATTCATGACTTCAACACACAAAGAGTGCTCTAGCAGAATATTCTCTGTGACAGCTCATTGCTGACTTCCATGTAGAATATCAATAATTCTCTCCAAAATCCAATCTTTTTATTTAGTTGGCTTGTTTTGACAATAAACTGGTTTATGAGAAATCCACAGTGTTGCAAAATCGAATTTATATATTGTTTTGGTTTGGGTGTTTGTTAGTTTGCCTTTTTTTTTTTTTTAATTACAAATCTTCCGTGGCATAAAACTCTGAAGAAGAACCAAATATATATAAGTAAATATGGAACAGCACCACAGCATTGTTAACAGCCATTATGTCTGTTGGAATTGTCTCAACTTAAATGATTTTATGATTCTAATATTATGGATTTTAAGTCCAGGCTCTTACCATCCCCAGTCCATGGCTCTACAAGAAGGTTTTCAGGCCCTGATTTATCTTCTTTTCCCTTCACATCACATGCTTGCAGAGTGAGTCGTAAAGGCTTTCCTAAGTAAAACAATCAATAGGTTTATCAAATTAATTTAAAATGGTAAAATATGTTTTCCAAAGTTCTTCACACAGAAAAAAAAAAGAAAAAAATTACAATACTATGAGATTTTTACCACTGTCAGACAAAAAAAAAGGGGAAGGAAACTGGAATATGAGAGATACTTTCATCTAAAGTAGAGTTTTAGATACAGACAGAAGGACAATGAAAATCACGACAATTAATGTTCCTTCAACTGTTGCCACACTTTGGAATTCACAGTCCATGAAATACCACTTGTCTTACAAGTGACATTAGCTACTCTGGGGAAAATGAACCAATTTTCAAAACTTTCAAAAGCAACCACCAATAATTATAAAATAATTTACATATTCTTTGGCACAAGACAAGAAGTAATGACAACACATACTAATAGGCAAATAAAGGGTAAAATTCTTCATGAGAGACATAAATTTCTTCAGAGAAAATACAGATTTATCAAACAAGTACAGCCAACACAGCAAAATCACCAACTGATGCCAGACCATGAACAGCTCTACACTCATGACACACTCGGATTATAAAAACTTAACTCATCTTATAAACGTGTAGAAGTGAAAAGAAAAGAACCATAAAGAGATGCTAATGACATTACATTTAAAATGCATCTTAAATTTGTACATGCCTGCAGGAGAGAGCACTCACTGAGGTTCACTCACACAAACAAAAGCCTTATTGGAAGAATAAAACCACTTGCTGTCATTTGCCTTTTAAGCAACACAAACACCATCATCAGCATCCTGATACAGGGACCACCATCTACAAAGCCCGTGTTTTCTCTCTTGAGAAGATGCCACTGGGTTTAACTCTTTGATCACAGAAAGCTGCTCAATCACCAACTTTTGGGGCAGTTCAGCTGCTGGGTTGTGCTTTCAGTGACGGTTTTTAATTTAGAAGATTTGGATGATTTTAAATCCCAACAACAAGGGGAACAACTCAAGGCTGTGTATTGTTTTAAGCAGTAAAGGATCCAGGATTGTTGCATTACCGTATTTATAGAGCAGGTTCTGTCTGACTGCTGCCATGGAGGAGATAAGTGAGGAAGCCTTGTATGGAGTGTCCAGGTGATCAGTGATGGCACAAAGGGAACTCAGCACTTTGGCAACACTCCCCCGGGCTAAGGCAAAGGCCAGGAGTGTCAGCTCCACCTCTGGAGTAGTACAACAACTGGCAGGGAAAACAACAACAGTGTGAAAAGAAAATTTGGGACATTTTGTTTTTCAATAAAGACGAGCTGAAATGGAATCTCTCAGGTGCCTGTTTCTTGATGTATTTGTATTTTTCAAGATATTTAAAAAAGAGCATATGAGTAAAGATGTAAAAATCTGCTATACAGACTCTTCTAAACCACCTCCTACTGCATCAACCACAGAAGCTCACCTTGTTATTCTGATAAGGAAGCTATCTACTTCTTCCAAAACATTTGGTGATAAGAAGCTTGAAAAGTCTGTGGAGCCTGGTGTTAGGGATAGAGGTGGCATGTGCTGCAGTGCTTTCCTAGGAAAAAATGAAACATAATGTCAGGAAACCAGGCAGAATTGGAGAAAACAGCCTCCTAAAGTGAATTAGATGTTTGAATCTTCATGCTTTGTGTGGGCAAGTCTCTGCACATTGCTTCTGAGTGCACAAAATCTATTTACACAGAGAATCTCTTCAAAAAGGAACAACAGTATTGCATTCTAGGCAGGAAAAGTTCAATGACTGCTGGGTAATCTTGAATCTAGTCTCAATCTCAGATTCAATGAGACAAACACATCAAGGAGTTTTGGACTAAATCTGTGACAGCATTAGAAATATCTTAGAGTCCAAGCACTGCTTCATTTTAAATTGGTCTAGAATTGAGCAAGAGCCTATGAATAAAGGGAAAATTGATTTGAAGTTCCCTCAGAAGAATTAAAGAAACTAAGAGAGACACTTATTAGCTCAAATCAGGCTTTTTCTGAAATTCCAAAGATAATGTGATAAACACTGAAATTAGGAATTCTTAAGTGGTTTCACCAAAGTTGTTCTAGCAATACTAAAGTTATCCCATCCAGTACTAAAGTTATTCCATCCAGTATTAAACTTTGGGGTTTTTGCTTTATAATTCTAAACACTGAATCTAATTCCTGAAAGCATGATTTTAGTCAGGATTTCTCCATTATAATTTTAATTATAATTTATTAGTTTAGTGTTCATGTTATACTTCTAAAAATATCTATATTTTACCAAAATTGAAGGACTCAGTTTCAGCAAAGCCTGCAACTATGGGCCTGTCTAAGGTGTGAGCATGTATGAAGTCACCTAAACTCTAAAGAGATTTCACAGATGACATAAATTAACAGATAGGCTTAGTGGACTTAAGCCTACAGGATTCATTAACCTAATGACAGCCCTGTTCTTCAGCGTGGTGACATCGTGCTAACTGAGCTCTGTAAAAGCTGATGTGGGTGTGGAGAGGTTTTATTAGGATTCCAATCCTTCAAGTCATCGAGCAGAAGTGTTTGGCAATCAAACAAGGAAACGTTACACAGAAAATGGTCAATCACAAGCAAACATTTGCACGGAGATGGTGCATACACTCAGCCATGTCCCCATAAAATGCATGACAAGGCACTACACAAGCAGAAATCTGCTGAAAATTAAGCTAAATTAAGCTTCAGTCCTAAGGGGAAGACGTTAATTTTATTGATTATTAATACTGGACAAGAAAAATGAATTAGTTTGAGGCTGCTCAAAGTCATTACAAGTCAATGGATAGGTGAAAAATCTATTTTTCAGTGTCCATTCAGTCACGGTTTAACAACTAGATTAAACAGCCAGGAGGATTACACTTGTTCTAGTATGTGCAAATGGACAGAAGAGAAACATAAAAAATCTGAACAATGAGACAGAAAAAGATGTTTAAACACCTTAGTGGAGGGAGTGCAAACCAGTTACATACCGCAGATTGCTTAATGAAGCCAGAAGTATTCTTTTAAAAAATTAAGAAGTAGGTAAAAATCACACCCCAAGTAAGTTTGGTACTTACTGAGTATTTTGTAAGATGGTGTGAACGAAGGCTGGGTTTGTTTCCATGGAAGCTGTCACCAGAGAGGTCAGCAGGGACCAGTACCAGATGGCTGAGGCGTCGCACACCGAGACTCCCACCTTCCTCACTCGCTGGTAGCCCACGGCCCGCAGCCCGTGGATCCTGGTGTCACACCCATCGCTAAGGCAACGCTTGATGTTTATCTGTACATCTGTCACAACACAAAATAGAATTTTTTTCCCATTTCTTCTGCTACATTAGAGCTAGAAGAGTCCAGACATTGCGAGCATTAAATTAGTGTGGGACCTCTCGGAAAAGTAAGGGCAGGTGTGGAACGGCACTGCCTGATATGGACAATGACACACACTGTACACCCTCTGATCTGGAAAATTTAGCCTTTGCATAAATGGCCTGTGGAGCCATTGCAGATGCTGTGGCTAGAAACTAGCAAAAATGGTAATAAAATGTCCTCAAAGTGGAAAACAGACAGTAGATTATTTCACCAGCACCTTCCTACCTACATACACAGGAAGTGTCTTAGAAGCAGGTGGTTGTGGAGATAATAGTGAAAAGGAGCAAAGCCTGAAAGCAAAGTTTGAAGTTACATGGAAATTTTCACACAAGTTCTTGATCATTTTGCACAGATGGCATTGTCCTGATTACTTTCGAGGAACAACACCCTCGCTGCCCACTTCTGTGGCAGTGAAAGCTCCTCTCAGGGAAAAGCATCTCTTGGAAATGAAGGGACAAAATTCCTGAAGCTGCAGAAACCATCTTAGGAAGGAGCAGCTTTTCTTGATTGATTCCAATATAGCACCCACAGAGCTACCAGACACAAAAATAACACTGTTTAAAAGCATAAAACCTGCCTTACATTGGACCAACTTCAGAGCTTCAGTACCAAAAAACCCCAGATTTTTTGCTAGATACTATCAGCCAACATATGCTTTCACTCTGCAAGCAAGGATATTTTAAAACCACCCTATGTCTTCACATTGAGAGGCTAAAACTGCATCTTTAGTCATTTTTCTCTTCAACCTTTAGCCCACGTTACAGAGGCCACGAGAAAAGCTCAGAAGACTCTCTCACAGGCTAGAAATTAAACGAGAATTAAAACAATTTCTCTGACCCAAGGACAGGGTCCAAAGTGTCACCCCTGGTGACTGACACTTCAACACATCTCTCCACCATCTGCCCAACCTTTCACCTTCCAAAAAGCACCAAAGCAGTATCCCAATGGTATCTTTATTGACTCACACATCTGACTAATGTTAGCGTTTTCCAACAGTGTTACGTAGCCAGTGATATTGCTTGGAATGTGAACATCTCGGACCTCCTGGAGACTGCTGGCATTCCTCCCCACTGCCACTGTGACCTGCTGTGGCATGTAACTCTGGTCATTAGCTGCCACTGCAATGGACAGGTGTCTCAAAACCACATCTGGTTTCATCTTTAAACTGCAAAGCAAAGAAAACAAAACAGTTTTGCAAAGAGAAAGCAAGTCAAACACTGTGCTTTTATTACTATATATTATAAATTATACATATGTATATATAATAGATATTATATGATTATTCACTCGTTTTCCACCTCTACAAACACAAATAAATCCTCTGAAATTTACCCAATGCTTCACAGGTGTTCTTAACCCCATACCATGGTGAACAAGTTAAAAAATTTTTATTTAGAAAACAGTTGCCTCTGAGAGACTGTAGAATTTTCTATTTATATTTTCAACTGAGAATTCATTTCTCAGGAATAAAAATGCAGTGTCAATAATGACCAAACTGAGATTTTTTTTTTTGAAGCACACAGTCTTACATCTACCACTGAAAAAAACCACTAAACGTTTCTCTTTCATGGAACTTCCTGGACAGTGGCAAAGTGTTTTTGTTCAAGAACCAACCACTGCATCTGTATCACAGCTTGGAAAGCTTCACTACACAACAAGGCCATGTGTCACCACTGCAGACATTTTACAGGCATTTTATAGGTGACCTTTTATTTGACAGTCAGGCTTTAAAATTTTGTGCAGAGATTAATGACTTCTGCTTTTACCTGTATTCATCTGTCACTCATTAATTCCAGTTGTTTTCAATTACACCTGCATTGCGTTTGTGTGACAAGGTTTTAGCAGCCGAGTGAGGGCTACAGGGTGTGAGAAGTTGCTAGAGGCTGGACCTGTGTTCCCATGGGGAGAGCAGCCTGCACTGGAGGAGGTTTGCAGGCAGGATTTGTGATCCCATGAGGAACCCATGCTGGAGCAGCCTCTTCCTGAACGACTGATCCCCATATGGGCCATTCACTTCAGATCTGGACGTGATGATCCTTGTGGGTCCCTTGCAACTCAGAATATTCTGTGATTTTGTAACTGCACCTTTGGGAGGTACCCACATTGGAGCACTTTGAGGGGGAGTGTCTCCCATGGAAAGGACCCACGCGGGTGCAGGGGAAGGGTGTGAGGAGTCCTGCCCCTGAGGAGGAAGGAGTGGCAGAGCCAGCATGTAATGAACTGACTGCAGCCCACATTCCCCATCCCCCTGCACCTCTGGAGGGGAGGAGATAACTTCTCTTCCATTCTTCTCTAAGCCTGGGAAGAAGGGGGGGGTGAGATTTGGTTTTGTTTCTCCTTACCCACGCTGATTCAATAAATTGAACTAAATTCCCTGAGTGGAGTCTGTTTTGTCCATGATGGCAGCTGGTGAGAGAGCTCTCCCTGCCCTTCCCCCACAAGCCTTTCATTACATCTTCTCTCCCTGCCCAGCTGGGGAGGGGAGCCACGGAGCAGCCTCGGGGGCACCAGGCATCCAGCCAGGATCAATCCCCACTGGCTGCCAAGCTCAGGGCTCACAGCCCCACCCTCAGCTCACCGTATCCAGTGGGACCGAGCGCTCCCGTCCGACTGCCAGAAGGAGGAGGTTTCCCCATTTGTCATCTTGTCGATATCAGCAGAATTGGAGGAGGTCTCGATGTGTGTGTAGCACTTTGTGACAGACTTCAGCTTGTCTGACTCCTGGTTACCATTCAGATCACTGGGGTATTCTGCAAAGAAATCACCCAGAACATTCTTCTTTGGCCTGTTTTGAGAATTGTTATACCTTTGTAAGAACTGTCTCACAGAAATTAACTTGTTGGCACAGAACACAGCTCCTGAAGGACTGTTTCTGATGGAAACTAGGTGACAGCAAAGTTTCATTTCAGACAAAATTGCAATAATCTCCATCTACCACTCTCAGTATGAAAACACCTCCATTCCCTGGAGTCCAACAGCCTTTATCTCCCCCTTTCATTACTGGCCTCACCAGTGCTTTATTATTTTTGTGCCCAAATACAAACAGATGAAAGGGAAAAGTAAATTATGATGGAGAAAACTTCAGGTATTCTAGGGAAGGGATAAAGCAGTCTCTTTCACAAGTAACTTGATCTATTTCAATAGAAGTGCAGAAATCTGAAAATATCTAGTCATGCTGTGAAGAAAAGGAGCCCTCGCTGCAGGGACCAGGCCAGTCCCATCAGAGGTACAGTAAAGGAGTCATCACTTCCAGTCCAAAATGATAAAGTATCTTTTAATACTGAACAGTCAACTTCGGAAAACATTCACCTTCACATGGAAACTAAGTTTCTAGCAACTAGTAGAGATATTTAACTGAATAAAGAGTATCACAAATGAGTAACCATTGATTCTGAAACAGGCCAGGAGAAAGATAAGAACATTCCAGATTGTTACTCAGATTGCTGGGTAGTTCAGAAATTAATTTATGTGCTTCCAAAAAAACAAGAAAAATCCACAGAAGCACACAGATCGACTTCATAAAACGTCAGGCCTGTCGGAGGTGACGTAGTAAAGAAAGCTTTTTACTTTATCTGGAATCTCTTTCTCAAAGCCATGGTTACATTACCATCCTGAAAAGAAAAGGAGGACATTGCCTACCTCTCTCTTTCAGGAGAAGTCGATCCAAAGAATCCTTCAGCACGGACGAGCGCATGGTGCAGATGTTGTTGAAGTACTCCAGCACTGGGTAAGGGATGGCAGTGCTGGAAATGCGGTTCCGGTGCAGGAATCTCAGGATCATTGAGGCATGAAGGCCCAGGCGCTCTTTTGATTCAGAAAATATATCAATAAACCCTAGAAAGAGACATTATTTCCTTAGGCACCACAATGTAAGAAGGATATGAAACTATTAGAGAGTGTAGATCAAGTCTGCAACCTCTACAGCAGGGAAAAGTGCAGGCAAATATTTTTGCCAGTGACTTGAAATGCCTGAAGGAGTTCAAAACAATTACCAGAAATCTTAAGTTTATTTTGCTGCCCCAAACCCTCACCTTCAAAATCTAAGTGAAGCAGTTGCTACTGGGTTAACAAGCTCAGGTACCTGCATCACTCACCCTGAGCTACACTGAGCTTCCCCTTTGACATTGTGGATTATTCCCAAAGAGGTGCCTGATGCTTTCCACCAGCTTGGTATGAAATGTCAAAACCCCAGTGCATTTACAGGCATAGGACAGTACTCTCTAAGTCCTCTCCTCTGACTTATCTGTAGCCAACTCTGGTGTTTCTTGTCTGATCCTTTAAGGCAAATCCCCTTTAGCCACTTATCATCAAAAGCTTGGAAGGAAAGCCAGTAACTGATACTTATCCCAGAAATCAAATTCTGGAAACTGACACTTTCTGAACTGTAAACTATAAAACCTGAATTATGTTTTATCAGGATTTCAAATGCTGAATAACAATATAATAATAAAGTACGTGACTCATCCCCTGGAACAGACTCCATGAAGGATTTATTCCTCCAGTTACCAAGTATAAGACTGTATTAGCTGGGCACTCACCAAACTTCTGCAAGGAACACTTTTCTGTCTGTGAGATAAACCAAACAGGGATAAGAGACTCCCCAGTCACACCAAGAAGGAAACAGTGGTTATTTGTAAAAGGAAGTTCTGCATGTAATTCTGGGAAATGCTTCATTTACAGCAACTCCACTTGCTTGACACCAGAGAACCAAGAAGGTTCTGGAGGATGGCTTTATAAGATTAGGACAAGCAATGCTATTAAAGCAATTTATTGAAGCAGCATCCCTTCTGTGGGGCAGGGCTTGGGAAACCGTTTCTTCCAACACTCCGCTCTCATACCTGGCACCAGTGAACAAGCTTGCAGTTGCCTGATTACATGGCTCAGCTCCCCCTGAAGATTTGCTCCACTAGAATTCTTGAGAGCCTCCAGCATATTCTCCACATCTACAGTGCCATCTCCTTCAGCATCAAATTGTGCAAAGGCCTGAAGAGTAACAAAAAAGAAAAGTTATTTCAGCATATTTCCTTAAAGCAGAAATTCAAGGTATTTCATAGAAACCGTAGCAATAAATGTTGTAACACCATTAAAACAAAATCAAAAGAATCCATATTCCAAAGTATTGAATTCATGGTAACAGGAAGCAGCCTGGATGGAAATCTGCAGTGTTTAGCAAGTTTGAAGCTATTTGCACTGCCTTCCTATAAAAGTCAACTGGAGTCATGCTTAGGTGGAGACAGCCCATCACATTCACCAGTGAATCAGCAGGATCCATCCATGGATGGCTGGGACTGTGAGGAAGGTGCTCACAAATACCAAAAAGCTCCTCAGTTTAAGGGTGGTTTGGTTCCAGAAGCCACACCTTCAATTACTCATCACTGCTGCATCCCTCTCTCACTGCATCCACTCAAATTCCTACAGGGTTTAAATATTTTCTTTATTTAAGAAATTGTCCTAAGAACAGTAATATTTTTGCAATTGATTTTTCCTTGCATAAACTGTCCCCCTACACAAAATACTAGTTTGATACAGTTTGTCTAAGTATTTGTGAAAGCAGTGGAGAGAGTTAGAAAAGGGTTGGGATTTTTTTTTCCTTGAAGAGGACCACTGGCAGCTTTATTAACTTTGAACTTAATAAAATTTTTAATATAAAAGTCGTGTTGAGCATGTACAAAAAGTAACTCACACAGCATTTCTCAACTTTGAACTAACAAGAGTACAAGGTATTTTTATTCAGCTGAGCCTGTAAAACAGGCCTAAGCTCATAAATGTAACTTACTTTAACTAGCCATTTCAGAGAACTCATGATCCAGTGACACACCACTATCAAAAATCTGGCTGTATTTTCACAATCAGATTTAATTTTGAAACAAACTTCTGTTTAATTGCTAAAAAAAGGGAACTTGTTCCAAAAGAGAAATGCAGTATTTCAGAAGCCTCCACCTTTTCCATATGAATTGGGAATGCACTTACAAAAGTTATTTCTTTGCAAGCAAGATTTGAGCCTCACAGCCCTGAAGTTTGTATTTCAAGTTCAGCCACACAAACCAAGTAAATTTGGTCTCCAAGAACAGATGATCTCACAAGTGTCTGAGTCAAGGGATCGCTGCTGCTCAGGAGGAAGCTCCTGCTTCACTCTCTTGGTTTGTTACCTGATTATCAAACTGATGTACCATTAACAGTGCTATCCTAGAGAGCAGTAAGCTGAAATGATTAGCTCAAAATAACCTGCCAATTAACCATGACATAATTACACCAGTAAAATGAGAGCAAAGTCCTCAGAAGACAACAGAATCGAAGCAGTGTTTTAGCTGACTAAAGCTCTGATGGCACTTCTGTGGCACAGAGCTGAATTTTACCTTGGAAGCTTTATAAAGTATTGTTATACACACAGCTGAACCCAAGCTAATAATGATCACCTTTAGAAAATTATTTTGAGCAGCAAAGCTGGTGCTGAGCATCCAGCAGGCACCACAGCCAGTCCAGCCTGGTCACTGGGCAGATCCCCAAACAAAAAACCAACACCTCTGCTCGAGGACAGCCAGCCAGAGGGAATTAATTCTAACACACATAACTCAGCTGCCAAAACAAGTCAATGTCCAGCTTCACACCACACCATTCTGGCCACTTCTTCCTCACATCTGAAGTCAAACTGTGCCATTACTAAACTACAAAGTGAACAAGTTTTGTGATGTTACTGGTGACAATAAAACGCAGGGCAACAAGGCTGGATCTGCTGACACCTACTTTAAACCAATTTCTTATACTCTCATGGAAGGAGGGATTACTACATGTATGCTTTTCTTCACATCTTAATGCAGCATTTTGTTATTTTATTTTTAAACTCTTCCTGTGATCTCAGGAGATTGCACCAAACCTAGAACTCTAAAATTATTTTCTGACTGTTCGGTATAACTTTAACCCTGTATTTGACAAAAAACAATACACAATTTCCACTGCTGTCCTGTGTGATGGGGGAAAAAAGAAAAAAAAGCAGGGGGGAAAAAATCAGTGTGTCAACCTGTACTTGAAGAGTTTTTGAGTTGTGTGCAAGACTAGGGCATGATACAAATTCAGCAGCAGCTCTACACAACCCAGCTCACCCTACTCCTAAATAAAAGCAGTAACTCCACACAGTTCAGCCCTGAACATAAAGAAGCATGCAAGAAACATCTTTCTTGGGAAATGACGGGTGAGAGGACTGCTTGGAATTATGGCACATGGAAAAATCAGCCCCTCATCTCACAGCTCAGCAGCTGAATGGTACAGCAGGGTAGCTGAAAGGTGGCTTGGGAGAACTTCATATTTCACCTTCTACTCTCAACAGAACTGCAGCATTAATGTTGCCAGCCAAAGCTGGATACCTGACATGACAACTGATAAAGCAGTACTAAGCAGGATTCAGAGGTTCAGTTTATCTAGAAAACAGATTTTACATTTAAACATTGCTCATAAAGCATTTGAAGTCTGTGCTCACAGCCCTGCACTGAGAACAGAGAAACTGAAAGGGCAGATCAAAACCTGGGCTGTGCCAGCCTGGACTCTATGAACATTAAAAAGTGAAACCTATTGACCTGCCACCCCCACACTGACTTCTCCTCAGTGTAAAACACACCCAGGAAAGCTCAAATACCACAGCTCATGGGTTGGTGCCAGCTAGAGAAACGATGACCTCAAGGTTTTCCACAGAACTCTCAACATCTCGGCTTTGCGGGGCAGACCAGATGTGACCACACATCCACACCATGGTAAATCCTGTGACAAGCTTTTTCCCCACTCCCTAGAGCAGGAAATGAAACCAAAACAAATAGATTCTTCATGCAGGGGAGGACGTGAAATACAGACAATCCTCAAAGTATTTCTGCAGCCCACAAAGCTCAGCTGTTTGTGCCAACACAAAGAACCCCAAAGGACTAATTTCACCCTTGCTGTTGTTGCAAGTGAAGATGTGTTTGTTACTGGCTCTTCTTGTCAAGGAACTAGAAGCGGAGGCAGCATTTTACCAAGCTACTTAAACCAGTCTGGTATAAACACACCTCTCTGCACAGGAGAGTGAATCTCCTCCCAGTTTCCAGGAGCCTTGTTCACCTGTCAGCACTGATTTGATTTGTGTGTGTGTGTGTGATTTAACAGTTTACACAGTTATTCTGCTACTCGGGAGCAAAACAAAGACAGCAGGAAGTGACTGCTGAGCATCAGGAACTGCTTTGCACTAAGGAATTCAGACACAGCCACTTTCTCAAGTGAGTGTGGAATTCCCAACAGGGTATTCTGCTGCATTTTGGATTGCTAAAAGTAAATATAAAGCTTAAGTGTTCTAGATATTAAATTCTCCATATCCTTTCCCACGGAAGGGGAAAACTGGAAATCCCAGCAGGTAGGAAACTACTCTCTTCTACCATTAAAAGCTGACCTTAACACCTTCTGTGGCTGTGGAGGGGGTTCTCTGTTACACTACTTTCTTGCAAGTTTTCCAGAAGTAGTACTTTACAATAAAAGAGATACTTAACAATTACACTGCTGGTTTAAAAAAGCTACAATGAAATCAAGCGTGGTAAACTTTGACTTGCTGATAACGCTAGGAAGTATCAAGAGGAATTACTCAGGCAGGATTTCCTACCTGAGTTCTCACCACACCTGTGTTCCCCAGTGCACCAGCAGAAATATTGCTGTAAATACCCATTTTATTCCTAAGTGGCTGCTGAGCATGATCACTGATAACCGGCATAATTTTTTTTTTAAAGGGATGTCTGGAAGCTGTCAGGTTGCACATCAACAGCAGCAGCCGCTTTTCCAACCTTGTGCAGAGCCCTCTGGCCTGGTCTCTCCCCAGGTACCTGTCCGGGGCCCCCACGCTCGTGTCGATGGCCACGGACCCGGTGCCAGCGCCCACACCGAGGGCTCGGGGAGACCGACCCCAGGAGCACCCCGGAGCTTCCCCCGCCTCCCTTCCCCCGATCCCGACCACCCCCGGCCCGGGCAGGCAGATCCCTGGAGGGGAGCCCCATCCCTGGAAGTGTCCGAGGCCAAGCTGGACGGCTGCCTGTGCAAGCCGGTGTGCTGCCAGCTGTCCCTGCTCTGGAACGAGATGGTCTTCAGCGTCCCTCCCTGCCCGAGCTGCTGCACGGTCCCTGCGGACGGCGCTTCCTGCCGGCTCTCACCTCCTCGCTCTCGCCGCGGGAGCC
>VZTJ01005837.1:14550-79875 GCA_013397795.1 Orthonyx spaldingii | reverse complement strand
TGGGGGATTCACTCCGTGGCTGAGGAGTTCACTCCGTGGACTGGGATGGGGATTCCCTCCGTGGCAGGGGGGATTCCCTCCGTGGTTGGGAGCGGGGATCTGGCCCCTGCTGGGCTCTCACCACCCTGTGCCCCGCAGGCAGAGATGCCACCAGAGNGAGGGACCCGCAGGTGGGTGGTGGGAGGTCGAGGACACGGGGCCGGGTTTCACCTCCGGGGTGTCACCGCTGTGAGGGTCTCCCAGCTGTGCTGCAGCCCAAGGTCCTGAACCCTGCAAGGGACCAGCTGAAGCTGCAGCCGAGGCAGATCTTCGAGGTCTGCTTCCCTCCGAGGGAAGGTTTCATAGTTTTCTCATCTGGCGCTTACCCTGCTTTGGTTGTCTCTGCCGAGCAAAGAGCACGGAGCCAGCCTGAAATCAGCAGGGCTCGGGAGACTGCAGGAGCAGCAGTGCAGGGAAATTATTTTGGGGAAACAAGTGCATGGGTGGGAAAGGCTTCTGGGTTGTGCATCTGAAAATGGTTTGGTTTTCAGGTCTTTAATGAGTTTGTGCCTGAGCTTATCCTGCATGGATTTATTAATGTGGGTAAACTGCTGTGATCCAAGGGTTGAAGGGATGTAAGCACAGTTCGGTTCTGAAATTGGGCCATGGTGACATCTCCTTTTATTTTTGTCTTTAAATAACAAATTAAAAATAAAACCCCACCAGAACTATGCATTTTCCATGCCTGGAAACACTGTGGTCTGAATTGATCTCCTCTCCCAGGGAAGCTGGTGGGCAGATTCTATGATGAAAATGGGGCACCGACAGAAGCCCTGAGGGAGGCTGAGGCTGCCATAGAGGAAGCTCTCAAATTCCAAGCAGAAAGTGAGCAGAAGAAGCAGCAGTTCCCACCCTGCAACTCTGAATGGAGCTCTGCTAAAGGCACCCGGTTCTGGTGCTCCACACAGAGGTAAACTTGTGCCCTTTGGAGCAGAGCATTTCTGCCCTATTTTTGGGTGCCCTGTGCTTTGCTCTTGCCTCTCCTGGCAGGAGGGGTGTGGGAAGATGTCCTGGCTGCTGCAGCCCCCCAGAGGCTGGAGGTGAGGTCTGTGACCTGGCACAGGTTCTGTGTGCAGTGGTACTGCCAGGGCTGGAACAGGCCAGGCATGGACTCTGGCCCTGTCTGAACTCACAGACAGGTGGGAAAAGCCCCCTGAGACCACCAAACCCAACCATTCCCCCAACAGTGCCCAAGGCCAGCACTGACCTGTGTCCCCAAGTGCCACATCCACATGGCTTTTAAATCCCTGCAGGGATGGGGACTCCACCACTGCCCTGGGCAGCTGAACCAGTGCCTGACTGCCCTTCCCATAAAGAAATTTTCCCCATTATTCAACCTAAACCTCTCCTGGCACAACTTGAGGCTGTTTCCTCTTGTCCTGTCCCTTGTTCCCTGGGAGCAAAGCCCGACCTTCACCTGGCTCCAGACTCCTGTCATGGAGTTGTAGAGAGTGAGAAGGTCCCCCCTGAGCCTCCTTTTCTCCAGGCTGAGCCTCTCCTGTCACACTGCAATCAAAAAATTTGCCCTATGTGCATGTGATGCTCCTGTTCTCAGTGAAACAGGACAGAAATCCCAGTAGGACTGGGATTCAGACAGGTTCTGTCACCTCTCAGGAACACAAGCATTAACTTGTGGTTTTCAGAAAGTTTCACAGCCTGTCTCACAGGCTGATACCACAACATTTTCACTTAAACCACATAAAAATGAGATTAAGCTTTGAGTAGTCATTTCCTACTTACTTTCCTGTTAGTAGTTAGCTCTCAGCTTAGGGACTATTTTGTTTAAAGACAAAATAATTTCACAGAGCACACTGCAAAATGCTTGGGCTTCATGTCAGCTCACCAGCTGCACTGTGTACCCCAGGGATCTGCTTCTCTGTGTGACTGAGCTTGGGGACAGCCTTGGGACTGGGTGTCATGTGGCAGTGACTTCTGGAAGAGGCTTCCAAGCTGCAGTGGTTGGGAACAGGCAGGATTTGGCCCATAGGGAGACACTGAGACATAAAGAGGCATGATTTAGTTGGGGAAGTACTTTTTCTTTTGCCCCAGTTCTCAAAATCATTGTTTTTGGGCAAGGCACAGCAGGCCTAGCAGATCCTGGTCTAGAGGAAGGTATTCCTGCCCATGGCAGGGGGTGGACTGGATGATCTTTAAGGTCCCTTCCAACACAAGCCACTGTGATTCTGTGAAGATGTGTGGTCTGGGAGCAATTGAGTACCTCCAGAAAAGGCATTTTGCTGTCCTGCAGAGGCACAGTGACTCCTTTTCCAGCAGCAGAAACATGGGAGTGCAGAAGTTGGTCACTGTCAGAAGGGCAGAGCCTGTAGCAGCAGTGACCACACCAGGTTCAGGCCACAGCTTTCTGAAGCACAGCCAGTGAAAAGGTGTCAGCAGTGGGATGGTGGCTGCTGGGAGCACAGCCCACCTCAGCGAGTGTATTGTTACTTCTGGTTTTCCCAGACTGTCTTAGGCTTTTTCTAAGGATTCTCTATTGACTGGAAGCGTTTTCATGGGTTTGAATTGTAATTTATTTTCATTTTCCATTCCTAGTGGGGGAGTGAAGAGAGCCTGGGCCGGAGTCCCGCGGAAGCTGTACCGCCCGGGCTGGCAGGGGAGTCGCTGCGTGTGTGTGAGGAGCTCAGGGCCCCCGTGGGGGCAGCCAGACTCCTCCCAGCACAGCGACAGAGGGGACCTGGATCACCCTCACCTGGAGCTCTACGAGGGCTGCCAGCCCCTGGCAGAGCAGTGCGTCCTCCCAGGCTGACTCTGGGAGAATCCTGCAGTGAAACTTTGGGTGCACTTTGGGTGGGCAGCTCCAGCTCCATCCCTTCCACCTGTCCATGCAAAGGGAGCAATAACAATCTCATGGTATTTGTGATGCTTTTCAACATATGGAGATGAGAGAAGGGGGAAACACTTCAGCCAGGCTAGTGGCTAAAAAAATCCAGTAACAGCATGCTTTCTTTATTCCTGTGGTATTTTTACACCTGGCAACAAGCTGTAGGATGCACAGCCTGAACTGTATTTTAGCACTGCTTTCTTGTGCAGTCAGGAGATGGACATTTGTGTGCACAATGGTGGGACAGTGTGCTGTGGTTTAAGGCAGCAAGGTCAGTGAGCAGAGGAGCTGCTGCAGCATCACTGCCCACACTTCATGCACAGTCCTCAGGTCCTGCTGCAGGGCAGTGCTGATGCTCCTTCCCAGGCAGCTGACTCACTCCAAGGAGTTCAAAGGTAGCAGGGAGAACCCTGAATTTCTTCTACAATTAAGGTTCAGAGTATTTAGGAACTCGTGCAGTTTAGTTATACACAAGCTTTATCAAATTCTTGGGTAGAGAAGGCAAAGGCCAGAGCTGTATTTCCTCATTCAGTGTTTGCATTAGATACTGTGCCAAGACATTGAAGCCACCTATGAGGATTGTTGTTTGATATTAACCTCCCTCTCCTGGTCTGTGATTCACTGCTGTCAAACTGTTCTGATCAGGAAGGAGTAGTTTTAAATAGCTTTTATTTTGTTGTTGCCTGGGTGGCAACACAACCATCCTACTGTAATGTGCCTCCTGTTTCCATTCTGGTATAACACTGCTCCCATCTGGTCTGTGCCTACCAGACTATAACCTGATCTGCGTGTGCCCTCACAAGACCCAGCTCCATTAAAATCCATACTTTTTGTATCACAGAATGCTGGCAGAATTCAGCAATATGAGTGACTCCCAGAAATGCAGGGTAGGTTACTGCCATTGCTGGGTGGGGCTAAAAGGGATGAAGGAATAGCAGCACAGGGTTCAGGCACTACAAACCTCAAGCTGCAGGGAAGCAGTTGCTGGTTTTAATGGAATCTGCTGTTAAAATCAGTTTGGGTGTAGCTGAGCTTTGAGAGAGACATGCACATTAGGATCCAGTGGTGGCACAGGGCCCTGCTGAGCTGTGGTCAGTTCTCCTCCTTAAGGCAGATATCACCTGTTTATAAGCAGCTGGAAAGTGTTTATAAACAGATTTTTAGCTACCACCACCTCTAAAGAGAGGCCCAAAATCAAACTGATTAGTTAATTAGCAAGTACAGGAGGCACTGTTCACTCCCTTGCAGAAGGACACATTACAGCAGTTCTGGTAAAAGTTTAGAGGGTGCTACAGTTGCCAGGGATGAAGCCATACAGCAATTGAAACATGCACATGATTCTTGTAACATTGGGGAGGGGAGGCTGTGGGTTTGGGGGTTTTTTGCCTAATCATCATCCCAAAGAGCTCCTCCAGACATTGCCCTGCTGTGCCAGCTCTTACCACATACAGGGGTCATGGGATGTGTGGCAGAACCAAACCTCAGCCCTCGGCTTGAACCATCTGTGGCGTGGAGTGAGCAACTCATTGCACACAGTACTGAGGATGCAGCTGTGCAAAAGGTGCAGGAGAGAGCTGCAAAGCAGCACTTGACTGCCTCCACAACTGTGACCTTTGCCACATTTCAAAAGACGCCACCACTTTTACAAGAAATTGCATTTAAAGTGGTTAAACCATCCCCCAACTGATCGGCAAGAGCCTTTAAAAGAGCTTTTTAAAGGTCTTTAAAAGCTGCAGTGCATACCAGACTAGTAAATGCTGTAAGTAGTTTGTGAGGGCAGACCAGTCCTAGTGAAGGTGGACCAGCTCGACCTTCTAAGCAAGTTTCATCTTGCTGTAACATTCAATCACTGTGCAAATAGCGTTGAGGGGATGGTTTTGATTGCAAGAGTTACACAAAAATCAAACAAACTGCTGCAAAAAGGCAGGGCAGGAAGGTGTTGGTTTAAGTTAAAGTTGGTTGTAAACCTGTTCACAGCTTATTCCTCAGTTTAGTGTTTGGAAACACTGAGGGGGAAGAGTTAGTCTTGCACTAGGAATAAGTCATCTATTAAAGCAAACAAGGAGACACCCTCACTGACCTGAAGTGCTCCAAGACCATCGTGCTGCTAACTCCCATTCAGCAGCTCAGCTGGGGTCTCCCGTGGTGGAAAAGGGTGGGAAGAAAGCAGGGATAGTTACAGAGGGCTCAAGTGACCACAGACAGTGCTCTAATAAAGCTCACCATTCATCTGTACTTTAGTAAGTTTTATTAATAAAAGACTAATGCATCACAATCTCACCCAGAAGTCTTGGCTGGGTTTGCTATTGCACTGTAGCTTTCCTTTTCCTGAAGTGAAGCTGCAGCAGCTCTCTGCTGTCCCAGGGGGCTGAGCTGCCTCCAGTACACAACTGAGTGCACCAAGTGTAAGTAACTTGAACTGCTGAACTCCACCAACCAGCTCTGGCCCGTGGGGAGCTCGGATTTGTTTCACAAGACTGATTATAGGTAAGTCTAGTATAAGGCATTCAAGAGGACTACACGGTACAAACTAGAACACCAGACCTTGACAGCCAGAAGAACAGTTGTAGCAGTTCCACAACATGAAAATGAATACCTGGACTAATTTCAGAACAAAGAATAAAGCTGTCATGCCCGATTGGATGTTGTATCCCTGGTTTTCTTCGTGGTTTGTAAGGATAGCTTGCAGAGGGGCAGCTGTCTCTACAGGAGCAGATACTTCCTTAGCAAGGTTTCACCTCATGATGCATCATCTAGTTCTGTGTTTTATTACAAGTAGAATCATTACACAACAAAGTAATGCATATTGGAAAAATACATTTTTACAGCGACTCCAGACAAACATTGCAGATAAAATGCCATTGTTCTAAGACTTCCTTTTCTATTTCACAGAGGGTATTAGAAGGTTCAGTTATTTCTGTCACTCATACAAGCTTTGATTTTTCTAGAGACGAGTTTGCTGCAGTGACCACCTCTGCTGGTTACAGAAAAAAGAGGACTTGCCTATAAACATTTAATCTACAAAACAATCCATACTTGGCCTCCCATACTGTTACATGTTAGTTTATAAGCACTACATGAGCAGCTGGACAAGCTGTTTTCTCCAGCACGGGAAGTCATTAAGGCATCTGTCAGCTTTTAGCCAGCAACTTACTCTGCTCCGTTAGTACCTTCAACAGCAACATTCTCACTCCACTCAGTGGTGTGACACAGTGACTGCACCTTTTACAGGCACCAGATTTCAGCCAGACCACAGTTTGTGCTTGTGTAAGAGTGCTGGACCACGGCATTTGCTTGTGTAAGAGTGCTGGATGACTGCAACCAAAAGGAATCCAGTCTCAGAACAAAAAGCTACAGCATGAACCACCCGACTTCCCATGCAGCCCTGCTGAAGTGCCTGAAGCTTGGTGTGACAGCAGCACTTCCAGGGACAAGAATTCATTTTCCATCTACCCTTTTGTTCAGTGCTTGGCAGACTTGAGTCTCGAGCTAATACCACTAAAAGACAGTAGGGGTGAGAGGGGTGGGGGGTTTGGTCACGACTGTGTTATGCTACAAAAAGGGAAGAGCAGTTGTTCAGCGTTAGAAATGTGTTGACCACCACTACATTACCAAGTGCCTCATTCACATTTGTACCCTGTAGTGGAGCATTGCCAGCAAAACTCCCAAAAAAATCCCAGTGGTCTGAGAGTTCAGACCAACACTAGGCAGAGTGTGTGAGGGATTGAGTCCCACCAGTTGTCTGGCAGGGTCAACTCCTCAGCTGAACTAGAAAAGAACTAACTTGGGTTCTGGTTCAAGTTGTGAGCTTTTCCCCTTTAGCTCTGACAGAAAGCTGTTTAGACTTGGCTGGAAGGAAACTATCTCAAAGGCACTTTAAAAGGATCAAATTTGCTGAATTTAGTTGCTTTAAATTTAAAGAACACCTCAGGCTGTACATTTAACAATTACCTTAACTTTCCTTTCAGACTTCAGTAAGAAAGCTGGGACAGCACTGGCTGTAAACAGCAAACCAGGAGCACTACAGATGGTTTCTCAAATCTCTTCCAGAGTTTTACAGTTATAATCAATATCCTATTTTTTAGAAGAGCAACTACCCAGCCTTAAACTTGCCATTCAGTTAAGCTGAATTTTCACCAGATCCACATTTCCCATCATTAAAAAGCTTGCTTAATCTGCTAGACCTGAGCTCCCTGTTCCCTTGCCCCTTCCACCAGAGAAGCCACTGAAAAAGTGATGTTTAAATGCTTTGGCAATTACATGCTGTGCAGTCTTCCAGTTAGGTCGAAGCCCATGGGCTGTGGCCTTGGAAAACCCCTCCTCTGCACAGTCCTTCAGCATTCTGAGCACACTCTTACCCCTCCACACCACCACAGCTCCAAACCAAGAAGGAAAACAACATTACCATGGGACTACAGTCAAGACTCCTTTCACCAAATGCACTTTCTCTCCATCCTTATCTTTCACTGCTACAGATTTGCAACCAGTGACACCCTGAAATATCAGAATGCAATGGACCAGAAGTACCATGTTTTCCATCACCTATCTCACTCAAAAACCCCCAAACTGTAGCTTGCAGTAAACTGACACCATTAATTACTGTAGCTAACATTAACTGACACCACTATTTCCCCTCATTCACCTACAATGTTATGCCAGAGATGCACCATTTGCATTAGTAACTGTGTTAGAGACCAGCTGTGCTACCCAGAGCATTCTGTTGGAACATGACAGCAGCAGACATCAAACAGTGAGGCAAGTTTGTATTGTCATCCATTGCTCTTCCCTAGTGGTACAGGGGTGATTCCAGTTACAATATATGCATATTGGAAGATCAAAGTGCAGATCAAGTGAGACCTGATGTGAAATTAATCATGCAAATGTCAGCAATTACACCCTCTCCTATCCTCTCCTTTGAAAAACTGAGCAAGTCTCCCATAACAGCAGCAGTCTGGTTGATCATCTCATCTTACTCTTTAAGACTAACAAGTCACTGCTCCAAACAGGGCAACACATCATCAACTGTCCACTGGAAATAAGAGTCATTAAAAAATGCACACCAATTCATGGAGTAAAGATGAGGAATGCTGAATTGAGTCTATGCTAGCTTTATCTCCTGGAATAAAAACAGCCTTAACATGGCATGTAGTTTTGCTTAAGTACCCATGTTTTCTAACTGAAGCCTTTGCCCACCAAATCACAAGCTGGTCTACCAGCCAAGTACTTTCCTCTTTACCTAGACAATGTGGTGGTAGGTTTCTACAGATTCAGCATGTTTAAGAGAGCACAACCAGCCTAGATTAAAATACTGCAGCTTACTCCTAATAGGAAGCCTCCACATACACTCCCACTCACCAGCAATCTTGCTGAAAATGGACCCAAGTTTAGTGTCTAGAGGTGCAGCACATTCTACACTTGGTAGGGTTACTGACTCTCCACAGCAGTTACCAGGCTCCTTAAAACCAAGCAAAGTGCTACTCTCCCTCCTGGGATTCTTATGCACTTCAGCATTTATTGCTGTACTGTGAGTTAGACTTCACCAGTTTTAGTGTTTCCCCTTTAGCACATGCTCAGGCCTTTCAGCAAACTCATGGTCATTTAGACAAGCTCCATGAACTGGAAGGACCAGCAAAGTAAACATGAAAGTGCAACAAAGACTGACAGTTCCAGCAGGTATGAGCAAGAGTATTTCCTAAAACAATCTTGCACTTCTCTTGAACATGCTAAAGCTAATGAGTCGTCTGCTGAGGAGGTATCAAGATGTGGATCTGCAATCCTGACTGCTTCGCATCAGATGTTGTAAAGCTTTCTGTTGTAAGGCCACAATTCTTGAGCTATACTTAGAACTGCCCCCGGGTCTGAAGAGTTTCTTGAACAGTGGTTGCAACAGCTCAGTTTAGCTTCACAAGAAGTCTTCTCTAGAGAAGGGGAACGTTTATCTTTAAGACAAAGCAAAGAAAGATACCTGGTTACCCTGAAACTAATGCCATCTCTACTAAGCAGCCTGAGAGCCACAGGACTTAATAGAGTTGCTCAGTGCAAAGCACCATGTCAAGGACAGACCTGTTTTATGCCGATCCAATCAGTACAAATTTCAGCTTCCATACCCCACTGCAACTAGAAGAGGGTCTAAATTCTTTTGTCACTTGGTTTCAACAATCCACTCCGATTCCTAGTGAAGTCTATCGCAGCCCGGTACATTTACAGTCATACAAAATCATTTATACCAGAGTATATCATAACAGGGTCCTTAATTAGTTCAGTCTATTGCAGAAGACATGTATAGGCCTCCTCTTCCCTATCCAGAGGGCTTGTAAGCAGAGCTGCTGTCAGGAGCACTGACTGGGAATCCCTTTACTTGCACAGCATACTAGGAGACTCCTCCCAGAGTCAGGACATCAAAGCAGATGTTGCAAACTCGCACTGGCTTGTTCAGATCAAATTTTATGATAGGAATCTCCTTTGTTGAGCACTTATGGCAGAGCAGGCGTCCACAGTGTCGGCTGTTGATAGAAGAGGAGTGGGAGAAAAGTGAATTCCCTCCTAGTGAACACCAGGATGTTAATGTTTGACATTCTTTATCAATGATAGCATCATTAAATGCACACTAGCAATTGAAATGCTATGATTGTCTTGAATCTTCTGATATTTGTCATGGAATAATTTACTAATGCCAACAGCAGAGGCTGGTTCTGTACTGAGTCACCTGGTACTGCTTCAGCTGATGCACATGTAGTTTCTCCGGCACACTGAGCTAAGAAAAATCTTAGCTTAACACCCCTCCAACCCAGCATGTTTTGTACAAGTTCAGACTAGTTAAAGGCAACTCCTACCTACACAAGGGCAGCTCATGTTCATCTTCAGCCACTTCCACACTACAAACAGCATCCTAAACCTGAGCTGTCAACAGCTGCCCAAATCTGCCACTTTTTTTGGAGCAGGTCATCCTACCACTGTGCTGGTGGTGTGCTCCCTCCTGCCTTTCCTGTGTAAGCCACAGCCCCAGTGCTGTCCTCTCTGAACCCCATGCCTCCACATGAGGGTTTCCCAGACCCCATCCTCTAGGGAGGAAATAATCAAGTGCACCTTTGCCATCAAGTCCTGATAAACCATGGCCACACTTACCATTACACTTCTGTTAACTCACTGTCTTAATAAAAGTTATTGTTGCTCCCCTGTGGAGTGAGGTGCATCACTCCCTCTCCCTGGTAACTAGTATTTAAACTGACAACAGGTATTTAAAACCTGTTTCACTGCTGGAACTTGGATATGATTTCTCATTTACAACCAATCAGAACATTAAACGCACAATCTGCTTAAAATATGATTTCAGTCAGACTACAAGTTTCTGATCTAAGCAGGATGGAATGCTTCAGCTGCATTAGTGGTTATATATGGAGGTTTCCTGAATTATTGGAAGGACCAAGCCTAGCTACATCTGGGGAGGAATCCACCTCCTTGTAAGCACAGCAAGGTGGCTCATATTACCAGTGATGCTTTCGTGTCGTGACTCCGAATTTGGCAGCACATTCATAGCAGTTGGAGCCATCACACCAGGGAGGTTCTTTTGTCAGCATATCTGTTAGAGGTAAAAATGTGGAGGCAAAATCAGCTCAGACACTTCGAGTACACTAAACATGAAGGCTTTTTCCAGTTCTAGGTTGCATCCAGTATAATGGATTTAACTACTCTTGCAGGAGCTGGAGTCTCATTTGTAGACAATCTGTAGTTGCTTTCCATCACATTATCCACAGCAACCGTAGAGCACCAGTTAAAAAGCAGTGTCTTGTGTTTTAAGCTACATTGGACTACACGAGCAGCCAAGAATTTCCATGTCTCTCCTTCCACAAAAAGGATTATTTGACTGCCTGCATTGTACAACTTTTCAGCTAATCACAAGAAAAACTAGTATTTCTACCCCCCACTGACAGTAGTATAAAATTCATGAGTTCTGCCTCTTTGGAATTACTGTCATCTAAGTCAGATGTCCAGGGTTCTTTCCTCCAAAGTATCCTGGAAGCATAAGCCAGAAATACTTTCCCACTGTACCAAGTGGTACTTACCCAGCAGCCTAAAGAGAAGCTGTTTTGTAGCAACTTGATAGTTGAAGATATTGACCCCTTGGTTATTGTTAACTCCCAGGCGAGCCCCAGCTCTCACTATTGCACGACACAAGTTAGCATTTCCCTTCATGTAAGCCAGGAGGAGCACTGAAAAATAAAAGCCAGACAGTTCCCTGCTAACAGAGTGGCAGATTGTGTTATATTCAGTGCAGACCAGGATCTTTAGTTTTTAGGTTTTTATGTATTGTGTGCCTCCTACTGTATTTAACATACTACTGCCAATTATTCCAGCTTTAAAAGTAACATACCACAAATACAACTTGAGTGACTTTGAAGTTTAATATTTGTTGAGTCTCACCTACCTGTGTTGCCTTCAGCATCAGGTTTGTCTAGAGGGTATTCTGGCATACACTCCAAGAAGAGCTCACAGATGGTTGCTGCATTATCTTTCCCATATTGTCCCAAAATATGCATTGGTGACTGGCCTCTGAGGAAAAGAGTTTGTTATCCTGATCAAAGTCTGCTTGCTACTGCAGTTACTCATCCAACTCTCCTTGCTTTCAGGTTTGGTTCAGACTTGAACAATGCTACATCTCAGTAACTCTGTGTCATACACAACTCCCAACTTTAACTTTCCTGTCTTGGTGTACTCTCTAACTTGCACATACTTTAGACATAGCATCAACTGCACACTTCCATATTTGTGTATAAATAATATTATACAAGCCAAATATATATTTTTAAGCAGCATATCAGCACATATTTTAAAATACAAAGTGGTTCTTTTAGTCTGTTAACACTAGAACTAATTACCTGATATTAAAGGCTTCTGCATCTACATTGCACTCTGTGAGGAGGACCCGGATATTGTTCAGGCGGCCGTGCATCACTGCCAGATGCAGAGCTGAAAAGTTGAAAAAAAAAGAAAAAGAAGGTTCAAGACTCTGAATATCAGCAATAATCACAGCCTAATAACTAAATTAAACACCCTCCTTCCACTTTCCTAATCTTCCTTCTTCCTTCTGCTTAGTTTCCTGGACTTTCATTCTCTCACATTTGCAGAGCAAGCCCATTCACAGTGAGCCCTCTACCACTGGGAGACACCATTAACAGACCCACTGAAGTGTTTTGCATTTACTTGTGTAACTTGAAGTTTACCATTATTTCCATTTTCATCCACAGCTGCAAAGTCTACTCCATTCTCCAGAAGAACTGAGCAAATGGTGGGCAGGTCTTGCTGGGCTGCTAAGTGAAGAGCAGTCTGACGGTGCTTGGTCAGTTCATTCACCTGGGCACCTGCAAGCAGCTGTCAGGACGCAAGAAGGAAAATGTTCACAGATGGTTTCAGGGCTATTTTAGCCAACAGTTTATTTCTGTGAATGAAGCACACAAGACTCTACTGTGCAGAGATACTCCTAGGCCACCAGCATGTAAAAAATGGTATCATTACTGAGCTGCTACAACTTGTGTTTGTGTTCAAATGTGCAGAAAGGGCAAGGAAAGATTCTTTACATTGAGCCACACTACCTAGTGATTGCTGCAAACCCAAGGTGCTCGTGAAGGCTACTGCAGCAGCTCAGCTAACAGTACAGCTAAGGGAACTCTGTGTTTCAGACCAAGTGGTGCCACTTCCATGTCATTTATCAGCCTGCAGGCACTGTGCAGTAAGGCACAAGCTTAAGCAGAGGAGCAGGGACTCTCCAGCACACACCAGGTTGCGCACAATGATCTCGGAGCCAGCCTGCACTGCCAGGTGCAGAGGGGTCAGTTTGGAGGCGTCCTGCACACGGGAGTTGACGTTGGCCTGCACACTGATCAGGAACAGCACGCTCTCGATGTCCGAGTTCTGAACAGCCACGTGGAGGAAATTCCGACCTTTGTTATCAACCTGTGGCAGAAAGGGCACGAGAAATTAATCCATTTTTGCTGTAGAACACGGTGTTTTATGTCGTACGACGTGTTTTCACTAAGAGACACTTGCTCCCTCTACTTGAGCTGTAGAATCTCATTCCTTCCACTGGTTGACATGAGAGACTTATTTGATAGATGTGACTATCAAATAACTGAACTGAGAAATTATCTGCTGCAACTGCTCAGTCCAGTCTGCCTCACACTACTTCATTTCTATTTTATAACTTTGTCGTTTCTTGACCACACACTGGAGGGTATTGCTAGACAAAAGGTTAACACCTGTTGTAGTTAAGTCCTGAGCAGCAGTTAATGATAAACTCAGTTAAATGAAACAAGCTTGAGTCAATCTGGCAATTAATCCAGGAGAAGGAAGCAACATGGAATCCTGCCACACTGATGCAAAGTGTGTTCACAGAACCACAGAATGGTTTGGGTTGGAAGGGACCTTCCATGGTGACCCAGTCCACCCCTGCCATGGGCAGGGACACCTTCCACTATCCCAGGTTGCTCCAAGCCCTGTCCAACCTGGCCTTGGACATTTCCAAGGATGAGGCAGCCACAGCTGCTCTGGACAACCTGAGAATTCATTTTTTTGGCTTAATACCAAGTACATGTGGTTCAACTTTGCCTTGCAGCTGATGTTAAACATATTTAAATTGGCTGTATTTGTAAATATGTTTTAGATATATTACAAGAGCTCACTAAGCACTCAGACATTTTACTAGTAATTAAACTTACACAGGATAGGAAGAATCTCCTGAACAGCTGCCTGAAGTGTCACACCAGAAGCCTGAAGATACAGTTGGAGGTTTTACAGTTCAGCATAGCATCTATTATTCAGTTATTTTAGGTCAGGTTTTCTGTTTTGGATAGCTTTAGGAGAGCTGGGTAATAGATTATTTCTCTACTAGTTCAGCACAAGACAAGAGCAGAGTTATCATTTTCTCCTTACACACACATATGCCTGTTTCTCAAGATAAGAAGATTTGACAAGACACTAACCCTTAATGTTCTTACTCACACATATCACATACACACCTGCAGTTTCCTAATAAATCCTGCTAAAGAGAATTGGCATCTGGCAAATGGATTGCATCCACAAAAGGATAAAACAGAACTGGCTTGTGGAACAGCTGTTACCACAAACTAGTGCAGTAACAAGATCAGCATGGTTTGAACACTCCGAGCTTACCTGTTCTGCAGCTCCTGGCTCCCTCTTCAAAATTGCTTCAGCTGCTTTATTATTTTTATACGTCATAGCACAAGCAAAGGGAGTCATTCCTTGCCTGTCACGTACATTCAGCTTAATATCTGGATGTGAAATCATCAGCTGAATGATAACGTTATGTTGGTTGCTAATGGCAACATGGATTGGAGTTCTTCCTTCTGCATCCTAGAAGGAAACCAGAAGTTTGTTATATACAGATTGAGTAGTACACAAATCCTTCCCTAATTCTGAAGGGTCAAGGAAACTCAGTAGTTTAGTCCTGTGACCTATCCAGCTTCCTTCAGCATGGACACCAAACAGCTGCAGGGCGAGTTCAAACCCACAGTGTATGAAAAGCAAATTGAGATTTGTTTCTCCAAACAGGTTCACCTCAATCCTGTGCTATACAGCCTTTTAAATAGCTCACCATAACACTTCCCATGTAGTCAGTCATTTTGGGGGCAGAGATTAGCATTCAAATTTAATAGCAAAGTCAGCTGAGGTGTTTAAACATTTGTTTGCATCAAGCAGCAGTTTACAGCCAAGGCTCCTTTGTGACTGTGTTCTGTGATTTGTTTTAATGTCACTTTCAACAGCATAAGGACCTAGAAATGTTATCCTTTCATTTGCTGTTGTTTATAAAGCTTCTGTTTAAGGATTACTGTGTAATCAAAAATGAAAGTGTAACTCCTGCTTACATCACCTCAGTATACTCAGTAACAGAAGACATTTCCCAAACACACTAACAAAGTAGAGTATTCTGGGGTTTTACACTGTAGCTGATTTAATGATTAATTGCAGCATGATACAGCTCTGCTCCTGTCTTTAATTCACACTAGGGACAGAAGACACTAAATCCTGTTGCTACATGAGAAAGCTAACATCGCAAGAAGTCTTCTGTAACATTATTTTTCTTCAGCATAGCTTCCTGAATTAACACCATATGGGCAGACAAGCACCAGGTCTTGTAAAAACGGACAGGAGAGAAAGCAGAGCTGCAGCCAGTCATTGCACTGGCTCAGCTCTGAGAGCAGGATTTTCCTTTCTCTATCAAGCAGAATACATAACTGAGAGGAAAGTTTGTTTTCACTATGTTAGAGGCAAAGAATCTACTTTAAAAAATGATGCATGATTTGTCCACATACCTGAGCATTGACATTGGCACCAAACTCCAGAAGGCACTGGATCACCTCCTCTAGTCCCCAGCAGGCTGCCAAGTGTAGGGGTGTCTGTCCATCATGGGCTTCCTCTTCTCCTTCTCCATTTGGGCCTGGCTTTCTGGGACTATTGACATCACACCCACTGAAACAAACACAGTGCAGTCAATTTATTATGTTTAATCCAGACTTAAACTGCTTCAAAAAAGGTCACAGAAAAGATTACAAGAGCTGATCCGGCAGCTGCTGGCACATCCTACAGAAGCACAAGGTCCTGGTTTTAGTCTGACTCTTGTCAGCAAGAACATGATGCTGTTATAGATAACAGAACATGTCTTTAGGATTGGTCAGAATTCCCTAAGTGTCACCCACCCAGCAAAAGCCTAAGGAAGCACAAAGTTGTTACTGACTCAAGATAGCATTCAGTTAATTTATGCCAGGGACACCCCTACGTGCACTTTAGAAGGTTTGTGCTTTCAGAGGGGTCTGACCTGCGGATCAGGAAGCAAGCAATCTGTTCACTGTTCTCATCAATGGCTCTGTGGAGAAGGGTTTGTGAGCAGCCACTGGGTCCTGACCCCCAACACGTTGCATCACAGCCATGCCTAACCTGGAAGGAGAAGCACAGTAGCACACTGAAGGTTGTTTTCAACAGGCTCCTACTATAGTCCCTGACTAATGCTTCTGGAACATTATCCCCTAGAAGTAAAACTTGAGATGCTTTGTCAATTCTTGTGACAGTCACTGCTTTAAGGTCTTCCAGACCAATACTTTATTGGTTTACTGTGTACTCCTTAATTAGGTGGTATTTATTAACAATTCAAATATTCATTCATATACTTTGATAGACAGATCTTAAGCAGGTTGGACTAGTTACCTCACTTTGAGCAATGACAAGCACCTACAATAAATCAAACAGCATCAGCAGACATTGCCTTTGAAGGTCTGGCCCATTTATCTACTTTCTTATACATTCAGTTACACAGAGAGTTTTTTCAGGAACTGTATTGCTAATATTTGTATTCTTCTACTACAGAACTGCATATTTGAGCAATGTGGCACTTAAGACTTGTCCCACTCCACTTTACAAACTATTTACAAGGTTTAAACATGAGTACTTAAGAGTGTTGACTCCATAAATGTTCTTATCCAATACCAGCGCAGTCAAGAACAGTTACAAGATGTATTTCTCAGGTCACTATAAGAGGCTTTTAAATAGTTGTCTCTAGCAGACAACTGGACAAAGCTTTCAAGTAACTTCCTTATGAAAAAGACACAAGGAGACCTCCTTGTGTGTCTCCTCTAGGAAATCTGCTGTATCACCCATGCCTGAAAGTAAACAGTCTTTAAAGTAAATATAAGTCTTTAAAGGCCTTCTTGGTTCAACTTGAAGATGCAATAAAAAGCAGCACATACACTAAAGCACAAAGTGAGTATTCAGTTTTATTCAGAAAGCTGATCCTTACACAAGTCGTGTATGCTACAGACTCATGTAAGCAGATCCTTACTCCCTCCAGATCAAAAATCCACACAACATATTCTGTATTTCTATTAAAGCAGCTGCAAGGTTTTTGGTTATGCAGACTACAGTATTTACAAGATTCCTGCAGTAAAGAGGAATTTCTGGTGAAGAAAAGGACCTCCAGAAATTAGTAATATTGGACTAGTCTGTTCTCTTCATGCATTGAGTTTGTTTTTGCTGATGAAGGCTTTTATTGCTAGCAAGACGAACAAAAGTGAGACTAAAGTCAACTGCCAGACTTACCAGAGTTGATGCAATATCCTCCAGGTTGTTTTCCAAGGCGAGCCATAAGGGGGGATTTCCTTTCTCATCTGGCACAGACATGTCTGCTCCCCTGGTACAAATGGCATCCACCACGAGCGGGAGCTGGTTCTGGATGGCCAGCTGCAGGGCTGTCTGTCCATCCTGGGTCCTGCAGCAGGGACACTTTCAAGTGTTACAGCTGCATTATAAAGCTCAGCTACAGCAGTTTATTGGCAAAGCCAAGAATTATCTCTTCTCATATGTATTTTTGCTGTGGTAAGACCATCACAAACACACCATGTATTTCATCACCGTTTTGTAATCTACCTTTCTTCCCCCCTTCACTTTTAGCAAGTGATTGATTTCTAAAGCTGGAAAAACAAGTTAGTGTTCTTAGCTCAGAGACACTGAATTCCTTCAGTGCAGCCAGTATTTGAACAGAGTTCCTTCCAAGCCAGCCTGCTGCCACAGAAGCAAACAGCTTTGTCTGCAACGTGGCAACACTTCAAGCAACAGTCAAATACCAACTGTTAAAAAGTTGAAGTTAGCAGAGCAGCATTAGGCAGTCTGTACCCATGACATTCCTTGCAGTACAGCTTGCCAAATTTAACAGACAGCCTGTCAGTCATGTAAGCAGACAAATGTTCTGTTAAGTCTAATATCAAGTTGTCTAGGAGATACTGAGGAGGCAAGTTTATCAGACTCCTGTTGCTGGATCTATATCTAATTATTTTAGATGGTAGCAAACATGCAGCTCTAACAAGCTGGCAAAGGGATGAGACAATAGAAGTTCAGTGCCTCTAGGCCTGTCTCTAGGACTTCAGTCTGCTACAGAGGATGCAGTTTTACCTAGAATTAAGTGGCACCTCCTTCTGCAGCCTCAAGAGGAGGTACTGACCAATGGAGCTATACACAGGTCCAAGTCACCATATGTAACCCCTCAGCCATAACTAGTGCCACAAAACAGTGCCAAACATGTGTAAATCACAATCTGAAACAAATCTCAAGCCATTACACAAAGGCAGTCACCACCTGCTCCTAGATACATGTGCAGGTGAGTGTTGTATCTGTTAGGAGCTTACCTGACATTTATATCTGCCTGATGTTCCAGCAGGAAGAGGGCACTCTTACTGTCCTGCCTCTGGATTGCCATGTGCAGGAGTGTCTGTCCGTCTGACATGGTGTCATTGATGGATGCCCCAGACCCAAGCAGCTGAGCTGCTATCGTGTGCATGCCTGAACAGTTCAAGCTCATTAGTATTTCACCTTCAGTTCTACAGAACAGACACACTGAGACTAACAGAACAGAGTTAACACGCACAGACAATGCAATGATCTGATATGAAAATTACCAGGGAGTTCACAGAGGAAGAATTCCACACAACTGCAAGTACAGTTCTGGGCAGAGGCTCTAGGACTAGAAATCTTTCACTAAGTCATATGTGAACACTAATTTTAAAAGATGAAGAACCATCTCAAGCTCTCCTTGACAACTCCTCCCCAGCAGCACAAGCCAGAACATGAACACACACGGGCTGTTTTAAGAAAATCTTGTTCACATCATAGCTTCCCCAGAATTGTAAATCCTCCTCTTGAAGGCACATACCTGTCCAAAGAGCCAATCCCAGCACAGTCTGGTCTCTCGAGTCCTTTAGACTAAAGTCAGGAATAATTTGCAAGTTGTTGGTAGCATGAAGAGCATTAGCTACAAGAAAGCATAAGGAATTAGGGCATTCCTGTACCTGACCTGCAGTTGCACACTGAAAGCTGCAACAGCAATGTCACATTTTGTAGTAGGCTGTTCCTTTAGCAGTCAGTTTGTAAGATCTGAGCAAAGCACCTTCAGTTCCCCTGATGTGACACTGCTTAGGATTCAGACGACACTGTCACTACTGCCTAACCTTAATACATATACTAAGAAAAATTCAATTTTCTAGCTAAGAGTTTTAACCTGTCCCTTTCTACCTGCAATTCCAGAGTGCATATACAAAGCTCTGAGAATGAAGAGTGGAGGTTCCACAATATGGTGGCAGCATCCCTCCTTCTCCATTCCCTGGGATGGACAATATTTATCCCAGTTCACCTACTTCCTTCTAAATCCCACTTATGGCAGGAGACAAAACTGGCCCTGCCTCAGCTGTCAAACTCCCTTCCTGCTGCTAGAAAGAAGCTGACAAGTAGCATCTAATCAACTCATCTGCTGGTATTTGAGCACTCAAATCTCAACTCTGCTATAATACCAGTACTGCTCTGTATAAAGTCCTCCTAGTAAGGAGATGAGGGAGGCAGAAGTCTCACCACAGAAAGATGCTTTTATCCAAAATCCATTCCAGCATTCACCTGAAGCAAATGCTTTGAAGGGACCTCAGTTGTACAGCTAGAACAGAACTTAACTGTTCAAGTCCATTATCTAGAGTGGAGAATTTACAAACACTCACAGACAAAATAGTTTTCTAGTTTTAACAAGGAGATGATTTGAGTTTAAGACTAGTTAGTCAGTCTCATTAATTGCTGTACTTAAACACTGTTTACAGGAACACATACTTTCTTAGTTTGTCAAAATACAGCTCGGATTCCTCCCTGACACACCAATTCACTGCAGCATCAATGGTCTGGACCAGCAAACACCCACCTTTTTGTTCTAGGATGACTGACACCACATCTGGGTGATTGTAAGCAATGGCCATGTGAAGGGGGGTTTGCAGATGAACGTTCTCTGCTGACGGAGGAGCAGATGCATCCTTCTGCCCAAGCACTGCTTCTGCTGTCTGGATGTTGGGATTGGCTCCTTGCTGCAGGAGTTCTGCTGTCAGGTTTGCCAGGCCGTGCCTGCAGGCTGTGTGCAGTGGGGTTTCTCCCTTTAATAAACAGGGTGCTAGGTTAACAGCTTGACACATGAAGAGAAGCAGCTTTTACACTATTAAAACTACAAGAATTGGTGTGAAGAGTTTCAGTCCTAGTAGCTGAAGCTCATTAGGAGTTCCAAACTACATGAGTTAGCTTTTACTAAAGATTTTATTACACCAGGCACTGAGCTAAGTGCTAAAAGCATGTTAACAACTGGTGATTCTGTGAGAACAGTGCCACAAGAATGCAAGTGGTCACTAGTAAATACCTGAAAATATGCAAAGGTTCACAAAGTGCTTCAATTTGCTTTAAGCTATGGTGTAACTATAAGAGATCTCTGCTATCTTATTTCTGAAGAGAAGTAAGGAAACTTTCAGACTAAGTTTCTGCTTTTACCCATTTGTTTTGGTGGTTGACTTTTGCTCCATGAGTTGCTAGGAAGAGAGAAGCTGCCTCATTTCCTGCACCAGCTGCTCTCTGAAGCAAGCAGTTTCCTAAAGAAAAACCATGAACACTGTTAGAGTGCTATTTCAACCACACTTTGATACTAATAAGTGTGCTAACACTTTCCCCAGTACCTTACAACATGACACTTCCAAGTCAACAAGGAAAAGCCTAGGTACCAGTAGCCCCCTTCCAATATTGGACTGTCACATGCACTTCCATTTAGTGATTACACATTTTGAAACTGTAAAGAGGATATTAGAACCTGGCAATGAGTCCAGAGTTTCTGTCACTTCCTGCAAGTCCAGCTCAGCTTGGGACTGTCAGTGTGCCAGCTCTGGGTAAAGCAACTACCACCTACCATGCATTATGGAGTAAATGCTGCTGAAACCTCATCCAGCTCCTCCAAGTGCAGTCAGCATTGAGCAATTAACTTACAAGCCCTCCACCTACAAAGAAATGCAAACCTCTGGTTTACCTGTCACTGTGTCTGGAGCATCTGTATTGCTGCCTCGCTGGATCAACCTTGCTGCAAAACTGTTCTCATCAAATGAGGTTCCATTCACAACAGGGGCATCCTCAAACGGGTTCACAGACTGATCAGACGACACAGTGATATACTGGACTGCAAGCCACAGAGCTGTGCTGCCTTCATGATCCTTCAGCTCCAAGTCTAGTCTAAAAATAAGAGTTAGTGTTCCCCAATTTATACCTTAAGAAGTGGTTCCCCAACATAGCTTAAGTTTCAAGTGCCCGAGCAGCTGTACTAGTTCATCTCATACCTCTCTGACAACTTTTGCTTGCCAAGAAGCCTACTGCAGCTCCAGTTACTTCAGAGAATTTGTGAATACTCTGAAACAAGCACAGCACCTTTTAGTGACTACTAGATTGAAGCCCATTGCTCCTAGGGAAGTGTAGAATCCCTGGTAGATCTGGGCTCCCAATAAGTGTAACAGAGGCAAATCCCCTGGAGTAAGCTGTGTACAAGAACTGCAAATTCAGCTGCAATGAAACTGAGTCAAATGAAGTGTTCTGCTTCACCACCCTAAGAAGTCACCTGTGCTAGCTTTAAGCAGAACCCAAGCTGAACTGAGGAAATATTGAGACATTTCAAGAGTGTTATTACTCCTTTTAGCTCCACTACAAATCAAGCTTCCTACATTACTTCACCTGTGAAATTATTTCAGCCTCTTTGAAAAACACAGAGATGCAGGTTGCTGCTTCTTTACAGTAGGGCAAAAACTTGCCTGGCTTCTGAAATGGTTTTAGCATCTTCACTTATGCAAAGCCTTTACACTTTTGCATCTCAAGTTATTACTAGTCTTATAATAAGGCAAAAAGGCACAGAAGAATTGTTAAATCAGTTTTCATATCTTCACTGTACAAGGTAACCTCAGTGTATTTTACATTCAAGTGAGACTTACTGCTTGCACTGCAGGAGCTGACTGAACACAGGCTCGTTCCTGACCACAATGGACACGTGCAACGGGGTCCTGGAATTGGAGCAAAGAACAGGCAGAGCAGGAATAAATGAGACACTTCAGATTTTGGCCCCAGTCACCAACAGGCCCCTAGAGAACTACGGGCTTAACTTCCATCTCTGCTTAAAGGAGAACAGCACAAGCACTTAAAATAAAGAGAAATCTAAACTTTTAGTGAACATGATTCCAGTTAATTTGGTAGTAAGCAATCCAGTAATGTAAGAACTAACTTTAAAGGAAGAAGCACAACAGCTTCACCTATCAGAACTGCAGCTGATGTACTCCAAGGCTTCTACATTATTTTATAAACTTGCTTGCCAGCCCAACCTAACCTGTGGAAAAGCTTACAGGCCCAGATAAACACACTGCAGAAACTGGTGGGTTTTGAGAACATTTTCGTTTCCCTGACAGCTTCAAAGGGAAGTACCTTTCAGGAATACTACCTGTCATCTTAGTTAGCTTTTACCATTCAGTGATTCAATAAAGGCAATTTAACTGTGTGCCACGTGTTCTAACACTGTCAACTCATCCCAGCTTTCTGTAGCTGGGCTACATTTAATTGGCCATGACAGGGTACCACTCAGCCTGCACAACATTCTGCTTTGAGTGCTACCAACAGGTCTCAAACTGGGTAAACGAATTCCTGCTTCCAGTATCAGCTGTACTTTGCTGAAAGACCTGAACAGGTTTTTCGCAGGCTGCATCTGATCACCACGGCATTGCCTGTCACACTGGCAGCAGACTTTCCTTCCCCCAGTATTTACCTGCCTTTGTTGTCTTGCATGTTTGGGTTGGCTCCTGCCTGCAGGAGGGCCTGTGCAATCTGTGCCATCTCTGCCATGGAGTCTGGCGAGTGCTTCTTGGGGCTGTAGGACGCCACGAGGTGCAGAGGAGTCTCCTGGTCTCCCAGGGTAGCAGCGTTCACACGGGCTCCGTTTTTAATGAGGAAGTTCGCAGCGAATTTATCTCCTTTGGTGAAACAAAACAAGCTTATTAATGGATATACATACCCTATATATTTTATACTCCAGGAAATGGATGCACAAGACTTCACTCCATACCATAAGTTCATTCTAACACAAGTGTCTTCTCCTAGAACGCCTCAACAACAGGCAACTTCAACAATGCTTCATTGCAAAGTCAGGATTAAAATATTTCACAACAAGCCCTTGGAAAAAGTGTTTTGCCCACAGGTTACCTGTGACTCAAGTTCTCACACCAGCTTACTGCTACAGTGACACTGACTTTGCTCACTCCTCTATCAAGATAAATCCATTGCTGCTTTAATAAAACACTGGACAAACTGTGATACTAAACATACAAGTATTTTTTGAACAAAAAGGTGCTATTCTAAGATATTAGTCAAAAGTTTCCAGTTCAAGTTAGTCTGTTGAGTCTTACTACATAAACAAGGAATAACACAGCATTTGCTATCAGAAATTCAGGCCCTCATATATATACAGGGCAAGGGCTTCAGCAGTGCAAACCCACCATGCACAGCATTCCCAAGAGCTCCTTCTTGAGAGCTTCTCAGGAGTCAGAACTTAGACCCACTTCGACACATGAAAGCTTGAACTTGAAACACCAATATGCAAAGAACAACTTCAGGGAAATACCAGCTGCCCTTGTTTCAAAGGCTACTTTGCGTGGACATTCACATTTTGCTTGGCCTGAATGCAAGACTGGAGAACAAAGAACAGTGTTTCAATCTATATTGCTGGATTATCTCTGCCAACAAAAACAAAAATCCCATTTTCCGATTTTCATATCGGACATTCCCCACTTTTCAGTGATCATAAGTAGTAAGAAGCATGTGGCAAGTGCAGACAATTTGCTTTAGCTCCATTTCTAGAACATGTGATTGTTAACTGTGATTAATTCACTGAAGCTGTGGTTACTGAAAAGCAAGCATTCATTCTCAGAGCTCTAGCTCAGACTGAAAGCAGACATCACAACTAGGGACAAATGCCAGTATTAAGAGCAGCCTGCTGCAATTTTTCCAGTGTTTTATAGGGCTGCAGCCATCACAACACTGACCTATACCTACAGTGCCTCCTATTCCTGCAGCTGAAGCCTCACTCACAGGATCAGACACCAGCATTACCCTGTTTAGACATGTAGGAGACTAATTTAAATTTTGTGAGCTTAAAATACAGCTCCCAACTTCTTCCTTTACTTCTAGGGGTCCAAGACAGTTTGCTGCTAGAAATAAACTTATGCTTGGCTTTCTGGAACAGAGCTGCCAAAGACATTGCAGAAATAACAAGCAGCACAAGGTGCTCACTGCAGATTTTTACCACACTTTGACCACAGGCCAAGATGCTGCTGATCCAAAGCCTTCAGAGTGCTGTGGCCATGGCAACCAGAACCTGCTGTGCTCCAATTCCCATAAGATGCATCTTCCACTCTAAGGTGGAGAACAGCTCAATATAATAATGTAGTTGTACTCTGGTAACTGCACTGGAGTTTTGAAAATTCAGACTGGACAGAGTCTCCACTTGTTCCTCATCTTCTTTCACATTTTCCTCTTCTGAAACTGCTGTGTGGTAGCAAGGACCCTTACTGTTAACTATATCTCAAACAAGCATATGCTGCATTCAACCCAAGTCTAGGAAAAGACTTCATCTTTGTGACCCTTACGTTGTCATGCTCAATTCAGCTATTTGTCAGAAAGAATACTGACAAATTAGAATACTCCCAGTGTCTCCCCATATTTCTTCCTTTAGCAGACAATGTTCTACTAGATGGCACCTGAACGTCACATAGCATCAGTTTGCCCAGCCAGCAGACTGGCTCTCAGATCTCAAATAATAGTCTGTTTGCTTTTATGTCTAAAAAAAGGAAAAGAAACAGGACAAAGTTCATACTTCACTACAATTTTCTAACTGCAGTGTCAACAACAACAACATGACACAGGAACAGACTCTGAAATATGCATTCTACGCTGGAAACAACTGGAAGTTTACAAAGCTTCATCTCCCATCTACTTACCTCTCTGGATGGCTTTATGGAGGAGACTCCAGCCTCTCTTGTCTGCCCTATCTACATCAGCCTTGTAGTTGACCAGTGTAGTTGCAATGCTCTCCAATCTTTGTGCCAGGGCTAGATCCAGAGCAAGATCTCCATTGTGATCCAGTTCATTGAGCTTCCCAGGAAGCTACAACACAAATACAGCCAACTGACATTAGAAGTACTTGAATAATTCTTCCTTGCCCCTTGTTGGGGGACAATTTATTTGCTAGTTGTTTACAGTTTTCATCCAAGCAGAACAAATGCCTGTTACTTCAGCTTTCAACAGAAAAGTTGTTGAAGGAAATGATTCTTACTGAACTGCCATGAAGCAGCAAAGTTGGCTATCACAACCATTCAGCTTTAAATGTGCATAGCAATATCAGGGAATGGATTTTATTAGATCTATTCCATTGCATGCAAGATATTTTAAGTGTTATGCATCACTTCCAAATTATGTCTTCATGAAGCTACTGCTTAGCAGACCTCCATTACATACACAGAAGTAGCTGTGGCAATGCTAAACATGCAAATTAGTGACAAAAATGACTAACAAGGTTCAGACTGGTACCCAGGAACTCGTTATTTGAAACACCCCATTCTAGAAGATAGGTCAAGTCAGTCTCACTATACCTGTGAATCCATTTCAATAAGATACAAAAAAACTACATCTTCTCTCTCAACTTTAATGGCCTTATGCAAAGGATATTCTGTCTTGGACTTGAACATTTTATACAATAGCTGAGCACTCATGCTGCTGAAGTCTTCTTTACGCAGGTCATCCTAGGAGCAATAAAAAAAGAGAAGTCAGGTAAGCAATACTCCTGTTTTATTTATAGACAAGGCATTGCACAATGTAATTCTGAGGTTCACAAAACAAGTTCAGTTAAAAGTTTCATTTCCATAACATTTTGGCAGGAACAATCCCAGATAGTCTTTCAAGATTAGGAAGAAACAATCAGGAAACTTTAAATCTTTCATTTTAGTTTCAAGACCAGTTAGTGAAATTTTTCTTCCTTTTTGTCTACAGATATGGGAAACTAGCATTTTACCAGACACTATGGTGGATTAACATCTAGTCTTTAAAATAATCCTCTACTGACTTATTCTTAACTCTGACAAAAAGGCCTACAATTATTGAAGACTGATTCATAAAATTATGAAGAAAAGTAAACAGAAGCTTAGGAATTAAAAGGCATTAGGTCCAATTTTGTGCTCATTTGACTAAACAGAAACAACTTCATTTCCACATAGTGCTAATCATCAAAAGTAAGGAGTCAAGAAGAAAGTCAAGAGTTAAAACTGCTGACCCACAGGCTCAGATATAATAATCTTTTTTTATGTATTAACATATCAAAACACTTCCCTCTGCCTTAGCATTAGCCAAAGAAAGAAACATCCACATCTAGAGTATGCATTTTACATTTAGAATAATGTAAAGCCCCCTCAAGTCTACTGTTGACAAGTCTTGTTTTAAAAGCTAATTCATTACTTAGTTAATTAAATTTTTGTCAAAATAAGACATCAGAGCAAGTGAAACTTCCAAGTTGGTTGCAAGACTGGCTGCCTCTCCCTCCACAACATAAGATAAATTTCCCTGGCTTCCATGAATTATTTTTAGAAGCAAAAGCAGGCCTGGGATTTGTGACCTGTATAGACAGAGACCAACTATGGATGAACTTCTAAACACTCTGGAGTCCAGATTTGATAAACAACCCTCTCGCTTATTAGAACACAGTCCCTTCTATTTGGCTCATGTTTAGGAAACTAAGACACTTTGTACAGTGAAGTATTTCCACTGAACAGAACAAGTCTTCAGGTGTAAGTCACTCCCCCCTCCAGGACATTCTCGAGACAATTGACCAACTAACTGAATTTAGACAGCATAGTAAGTTAAGCAAAATTCTACTATTAAGTTTCTATAACATGTAAACATTTTTCATCTTGCTTTCCTGTGCTAGGACTCACCCAGTGGCTGGCAATAATCTCAGCACAGTAGTTGAGGAGCGTGCTGGCACTGAGCTCCTCAGCAGTCTGATAGAAACGGATGCAGTTCCTGACATTAACGAGTGACATAACTCCTTTTTCACATCTGTCAAAACAGGAAAGCCACTGGTCAGTAACTAAAAAGCTTTACTTAATCAGAGTCCTAATACTCCTTTTCCTAGATGCCAGTAGAATATGGCCTGGACTTTACTATAAGGCTAAACAGCATCAACATAAAAGTCAGAAGTCCTAAACACAGCTCCCTCATCTATCAGAACCCACCTAAGCAAGGTCCCATGATAACACCACACTGCAGGAGTCTGCAAGTGGAGATCCACCCCAGTTCTCCCAAGGGCACAAACTGCAGTTCATTCACTGCTGTGATTAGGGAAGATGTGTATCTCTACAAGTACTACAGTGATCACTAGCAGGGGTTGTTGAGGGTGGATATTAGCAAAAATGTCTTCACCGAGAGGGTGGTCGGGCACTGGCACAGCTGCCTGGGGCACTGGTGAAGTCACCAGCCCTGCAGGGATTTAACAGGAGTGTAGAGGTGGCACCTGGGGACATGGTTAATGATGGACTTGGCACTGCTGGGCTGCTGACCACTCTGTCTTAGTGCTCTTCTCCAGCCTGAACAATGATTCTGATTCTATACCTACAGATATATCTCAGTTATGAACAGCATCCTACACATGGACCTGTCACTGGACTACCATAACCAGACACCTGCTAAGTTCACAGCACAACATGAGGGCAGCTTTTGGCCTGGTACAAGGCTTGAAGCAGTTTTAGCATTGGCCTTACAGATTTCAACTGCTCTGGTCAGAACACTTGACAGCAATTTAGTTGCTTCATGTTGAAGGTATACAAATCATAGATTATGAATGTCATGTACTGCTACAGATACCCCTTGGGCAAAGGATTATTCTGTCAAAGGGTACTTGATATAAATTCAAGGCTCTGAAGTTGCACAAAACTTGAGGAGGTTTCAATTTGTACATTCAGGCTTCTCACTAACTCTAAATGGTTTAGAACACTCTGTAATTCAAGATAACAACCTAGCCCCTAGTGCCACGGTGTAATCACAGTCCCAGAGTGGGAAAGCATTGTACTGTTACATGAACCTGATTTCTGAAGAAAGGTTGCACAAGATGCACAGAAGTTACAAGAACTTCACCTATGCCACTTTAATACTGCAAGCTAATTGTCATTGACTCCTCCTAGCATTCTCTAACAGTTCCTTTCTTGCAACTCTCCTGAACCTGATGCTATTTCACTCATCCCCTCTCAACACCAGATTAGGGTTATTAGTTTGACTGGGAGAACTGGAAAGTAAGCATAAAAACTATAAGAAGTCTGCTACAGTTTAACTGCAGTGCAATGCTTCATTTCCCCTGATAAACTGAATGTCATGCTGCATTATTAAAAGCTGAAGAAAAAGCATAATTTTATCCAATTGCCAGCAGCATCTTATTTCTGTTCAAACAAGGTTTAAGAGTTCAAGTATATTTACTAAGACTCACCTTTCCCTAAGCATCTGGAGCTGAAATTTATTAGCTAATTTCATGAGCTCTGTCAAGAAGATATCATCTTCTCTTAGCTCAAGTTCATCTGTGTAGATCCATCGCAGCATTGCCATGGTTACCTCTGGGTCAGCATCTGGTACAGGGAGCAAGAGGATTAATAAAATACCTAAAAACAATCACCTATCCTAGTAGTTGCTATTCCTTTGACTTCTAGAAGTCACAGCTACCACAGAAAGAAAAAGGTAGTCTTGTTTTGAAACTGTACTTAGTTCAAAATGTCGAAACCAGCAAAATTGGTCAGAGGTTGAAATGAGTAACAATGCTGACACCAAGCAGGAAAACCTTCTTACACTGGAACACTGTGCAGAATGCAGGGAACCCTATAACAGCTCCTATCTGCTACACCAATGCTGCATTTTAGGGGCCAGTGATGCCCTTTATAAAGTCCTCGGCCCCTCACACATGGCCAAATGCACATCCACATCTGACAAGAACAAAGTCCCTTCTTGTTTTAACAGCCATGTTATGAACTGCTGCATTCCAACAAAAGTACTTACACATTGTTACACTTTGGTAATGACTACAAAGCACTTCAAACTGCTAGTAGGCATTTCTAGGAAAAGTGTAGAAGAGCCAGTTTAAGGAGCTGGTTAGATTTCATGTGTTTACAAGACTGATCACAAACAGAAGTTTTTACACAGTGGCAAAACTAGAAAATCACACCAAGGGACACTACACAAGCCCAGTGGCCAAAGACCTTTGTCACCTACTCACAATTAAAATGAAAAGCTATCTTAAAAGGATGTAGATAAGAATAACTTCAGAAGACGATATCAACTACAACAAAACCACCATTCATTTAAAAAATTAACCTTAGTCCTTTGAGGTGTTTTGTTATTAAGAAAAAAATTAAAATTAAAAACCTTGAAGACATCAAAATACCCATCCTAAAACATCTCCTTTAGTTGGAGGGCTGGCCCAGATCATCTGCAGAGTAGCAGCAGTACTTGGCATGCAGACTGCCTCGCAGGAATCATGAGGTTTTAGTAAGACAAGTATCTTTTGCCAAACTCAAAGCAATCAGAAAACCTGCTTGAGATGTACTATCAGCTCTGCCTCAGCAGAAGTAAGAGTATATGTGTTCATCTCTTTATACTCTTTTAAAGATTAGAAAATTCTACAGATCACATGAACTCTAAAAACACTCAATCTCAAATGCTTGCCTGCATTCTGAAGATAAGATTCAGGCAATCTTAGCTTGCAAGTTCTCAAGAGGACCCCTTAGGAAAATCATGACAATTTCCAGGGAACAGCTTGTTGCCTGCTCCAGCTACTTCATAAGCTAATCCTTGTGCCATTTATCAAATTTATTAAAAAACCAATAATTCAATTTTAAAATGGAAAGTATCATTTACTAGCATATATTTAAGCAGTGTTTGCATTGTTAAACATGTAAGGCTGCAGTTACATCTCAGATTCTCAGACTACCTTAGATGTGGAGCTAGAAATGCTTTGGACTGCCACTTGTAACAACACTATAGTTAATACAAGAGCTTTTTAGTAATAGTTTTTGTTAGCATAGCACTCAGTTTCAAAACTCCTTGGCATCTGTTTTCTTGTGGCTGCAGAAAGATCCACAAATCATGTTGCAGGGAAGCCCATGCTGTCTCATAAAACCAGCTTGCTGTGACTTGCTACTTTTGAGTTTGTCTGCACTTAGAATTCATGATAAAATTAAGTACAGAAAGTGAAGCCAATGCTTAATGTCCAACATGCCAGTCAGCAAGTCTGCTTAGCTGCATACCTGGTTTTATTGCTCACCAATTAATTGTACAAGGCTCTCCTACACTGTTAAGTACAGAAAAGCCTGTTGAGGGGTTCAATCTGCAGAAACACTGCCCAGTGTAAGTACATGCAAGAAACAGCTACAGCAGAACAAAACACGCATGTAGAAGATGGTCTTTTAGAAAACTTCTCTTCCTCACCTGTTTTACAAAGGTATCAAAGTGCCAAAGCAAACAATTTCAACAACACATCAGTATTTGTATTCACTTCCCACACACACTATGTTAACAAGCAGCAAGGTATTTCCATGACACGCTTCAGAGAAATTAAGCACACTACCTCAAAAAGCCCTGTCCTTCCTCAAAAAGGAAGAAGTCAAGCTCCTCCATACAGATTTGTTTTTCATTATGTTTAGTTGACTCTAGAAAAGACAAACAGGCCACCAATCTCAACCACTGTTTGTTGAAGAGAAAGAAGGCAGGTTATTGATTTAACTACCACTAGCACCCAGTTCACAAGCTCACTACCACTTTTCAGAGAGAGCTCTGAACCAGCTGATTAAGCACCACTTTCAGTGGACAGCACTAGACTGAAGGGCACTTAAGTAACCTTTTCCCAACAGGCCCTTTCACAAGTCACCCTAAAGACAATGGAGGCATCACATTACTCAGCAGGGACTGACCTGACAGATCCAGCTCCTCTGTTGAAGCAAGGTTGGCAAGACTCCACGTGTCACTGCGTGCTGCCAAGACAAATTTGTGAGCACTGATGTGCTTGTCCCCAACCTTTATCTTCAGGTCACTGACAGGAGAAAAAAAGCACAAACACGTGTTATGCAGACTTCCCCTGCACTTAGGTATGTATGGATTCAGCATCTCCACAATATCTGTGCCCTGGTACCCACATTTAGGTTCAAGCTGTTTGAGACATTAAAACACAATTGGTTAAGTAGAACATGTTGTCAAATCACAATTCATATTTTTCTAGGGAGAAATGCAATGAGTCATTAATATTTCAAGTGCTTGGCTGGGTTTGGTATTTTTAACCATTTCAGAATAAACAGCAAGAGAATTATTGTAGAAGTTAGGAAAAGCCAACAACCTTGAAGTTAAATATTTATGTCACAGTGTCCATACTAATACTGTCAGCTAAGTACCAATGCTTTCAGGCAAGACCAGCAAGAGAACAATGCTGTTTGACAGCAGTCTGAGTGCAAGGCTGAATCCCCAGTGCCCAGGAGAGCAGCTGTCAAGAACACCCATTTCATCCTGACCCTTCACACCAGGTTATCCACTGCAGTTAGAAAATACCTGCCCTGCTCATTCTGAAGCCCCATGGCTTGCAAATGTTCTAACTGTGCTTTCCAGACCATTTTCCAAATCAAAGCACTTCTATAAACTACAGCACAACACAGAGATGTCACTTAATGAAACCTGCACTGGGACTCGCTACCTTTCTCATTCTGTGATATGTGGGCCCTTTTAGACAACCATTCTATGCCTTTAAAGCTATGAAGCTGAACAGAAATAAAGTGATCCAACTCCTCTGACATATACTACCTATCAAATCTTTTACCCAGCAGGCTATGGTAAGTTCTTGCAGGCACAGAGCCTTTTCTCAGGGAGGTTAATGAGGAGATGCTGGGGCACGAAAATTTTAACTAAAATAGATTTTCCCTTACATGACTAAACTCCTTTACTATATTGGCATTGCTTTCAGTAAAAAAGCAAAGAAATTGATAAATAATATAGTAGTCTCAGAACTGAATCAGCTCAGGGATCTAGAACATGGAAGAGATCCTTAGTGTGTCCATGGAAAAGAAACCATTAACCATAGTTTTGTGTTAAGATTCAAAAATACAGTGTATCACTAAGCCACATACATCACTAATACAACCAGACAAGCCAAATTTATCAGGCTGCTTCACACACAACAGGAATACAGAACTGAAAATGTTTTAAGGACAGAGCCTTTCAAGAAAGGAACAGTTTTTCACACACACTAGGTAATTAACCCATCAACTAAGTATGGCCCAGTTCAAAACTTCTGTTCAAAAGGAGCTTTGCTGCTGACAGTGACCATGGTCAGTTTTCTCTGAACTTGTCTGAGAGACAAACTTCTGCTTAGAGCTCTCAATTCAAGAACTGGATTCAGTATGCCACTTGATCTTAGCACCTCTTCCACCTACAACTGCAACTCCGGCCCCTATTCACACCAGGTAGCAAAGAATTTTCCTTGTCTGAGACCAGGGCCTACTGCAGTCAATAAAATCAAAGGTTCCTGTGATCCCCCTTTCCCCAGAGGGGCACTCCTTACCTGTACTGCTCCTGCTGATAGAGTTCAGCTACAATGGCGAGAAGGCGGCTGATGAAGGTGTCACTGGCATTGTGCTGGTTGGCCTCCACAGCCAGAAGGCTGCACCTCCTTTCTGTATCAACCAGTTTCTTCTGCAGCTTCACGTACTCCTGGCGGAGGAGCAGCAGGTGCTTCTCCAGCTTGGCCACCTCCTCTGCAAGGCACACAGTGTTACTACAAGGCTGAGACATGCACAGCTTTGTTTGGCATCTGAGGGTAACTCAACCCTCAGACTACACATGGAGTTTCATCACACAGCACTCCAAGGAGAGTCTTTCCTCTTCGACATACATGAGCATCTCACTCCCAGTATCAAACCTTCTACTTTACATCATTTTCATAAACACTTTGAAAAAACATAATAACAGTGATAGAAGCCACTTACAAAGAAAGTTCTGAATTCTGTTTGGTCAGGAATGCTGGAAAGTTCCTAAAGCCATGGGAGTCCATTTCTGTGGGAATTATGGTGGGGTAGAGGACTAAGTCTTTGGTTCTTACCCATTTTTTCAGCCTAGTTAAGATGCTGTTAGACTTTACAGCTGATATTTAAACCACAGGTGAGCATTACAACAGTTGTACCATATCTGCCTTACAGTACTTAACTGACCTGTTTATGACTCCTCAATCTGTCACCTAAGACACTCCCCAAAAATGGCCAGGGTGGAAAACAATTGTCCCCAGAATCTATGTGCTAAAGGCCAGGCAAAAACATATAAAACTACTCCCTGCTGGCACACACACTCCTCCATTGGAGGCACTCCACTGACAACGCATCACATATGGAATCAAGCCCATGGTGGCTATTTCTGTTCAGGAGCAACAAAGCAACAGCACCTGGGAATCTGATCCTTGAACAGGGACTTCCATCCCACTGCAGAATCCACTTTTCCACCACACTTAATTGGAGGGGTAGTTGTTCATTGAACTCAGCCTAGGCCACCTCTATGAAAAACCTCTACACTTCACTGCTGGAAGGAAACACCTGCACAGGTGTTTAAAACCAATCCAACTTATGAGTGCTTATTTATGGGTTAGTTGCAAAAACGATATGTTTGCTATTAATCACAGTGCATGATTATTTTCCCCTCATCATTAAGCTGATTTTTCAAATAAGGCCAAATCCCAAACCAGTCCTAAAATAAGAGGGGGCAAGGAGGATGAATTTGGAAGCTAACCAGTGATTTTAGGTGGGAAAGTTCCTACAAGACTACTCCCTACTAGCCAGGAATTCATACTTCAATGACTTTTCTCAAATATTTACTAAACATCACTGGTACACACAATGAGAAACTGTGTTCTGTTGATGAGTGTTTTCTTCTTGCTTCTGCAGAAAAGTTCAACAGCACAGCTGACCTTGGCCTTGCTCTGACACAGATCTCCAGAGCAGAGCATCAGTCTGGCTCTGCTGCAGACAGAACACCTTGTTTGGCCTGTCCTCTGTGGACCCTGCAGCAAATGCTTCCCCATAAGTATTTTTCCTTAACAACTTGTAATGGATAAACAAAAGGCAACATATCCCATTTTATTTTTCAGTTAATACTACTTAAGCAGGTTTATCCTTCAACAGCCTTTTGGTTAGCTTCATCCTCTAAAATTTCACAGATACCATCTCCTTTGGGATACCTTCCTTTTTCTACTGAAATATACTGTGATTCAGAATTGTGCCATCAGCACCACACCAAGCCTCAAAGAGGGTTTGAAATCCTGCTGTGGTCAGTCTTTCTATCTGAAGATGAATGCAGTTTTGGTGTTCCCAGAACTAGAAGGACATGTTCCTCGAGCAACTACTCCTTCCTCGTTTCTCCATAAGGAAAGTGCTGGGGGGGCACAAAGCAAGTACAGCAGGGAGAGCAGGAGTCTGACAGGAGCCCAGCGTGAAACACACTGAGAACTGCACCGAAAATGAGTGTATGAACAGCACCACTGTTCATCCAGTGAGATTTTGACATGCCACACAAATTCAAATGCCTGGAATAAGAAGTTGCCTAATGAAGCTCATTGCATGCACCACCTCACAGAAATGCTGCTGCACCTTCCAGTCAAACCATGGGAATGTGAACGTGGGAAAAAAGAATCGGTACTAGAGGTAACATTGTAAATACTGACATTTTACCAAAGCCAGCTCACTGGCTCCAAACCAGCCTGCAATCACCAGGATGCAGAACTACCTTAAACCTCCAGACAGCAGTAGCTGGAGCTTTGTGCATGACCAACAATGCAGCTTGTTACTGCTGCTTTCAGGGCAATCCCAGACAATCCCTGCTGGCAGTGAAAGTACCTCAAAGAGCTGAAGCTTTGAAAACTCTTCTTTTCAGATTGACACCATATGCTTCCTGTAAACTCACTGAGAAGGACTGACAGGTATTTGCTTAATATACCAATGACAAGAACTGTAAAATAAAGAGTTTCTCTTATTTTACACGACAACCTGCATACCTGTTGTGTAGTAGCTACACTTGAGGACAGGATTTGATCTTACAGCACATTTCAAATGCACATTCAAGAGAGTTCTTAATGTCCAGTTAATCAGCATTTACTGCACAAGAGCAAAGCCTCAGTTCTCCCTGTAAAGTGCCCACTTAAAGAGTGAACAAAAAAGTGCACAAGTACTGCAGGCACACACACACTTAACGACAGCCCTTGCCTCCAGACACTGAAAGGACAGGCTTAGTAAGATACCAGTAGGTCTCTGGCTAAACATCAACCCAAATGCCTCAGTGAAGAGGATGTCTGGGTTCAGCAGAGAGGGAAACACAAAATGCCTCTTCTTCTGAGCCACAGTCCAGGTAAACAGCAGCAGTGGTTGTTACCAGCTTTCTGGCAGATTGATCAGCATCTCACGAACTAGCAGAAGTCTATATTCCTTACCAAAGACTTTGAAGAGGATTTCAGGATTTTCTTACAGGAGAAGGCACAGAAGTACTCGAGAGCAGATAGATAGCTGAATGCAAAGTGACAAGGAAGGAGGCAACAGGCAATGGGGAGACAGACAGCACATAACAAAAACTAGAGGGGCAGTCCAGTGGAATCCATCACACTGCCCATCCCACCCATCAAAAGCAGTCCCAGAAGCCATACAGACAAATTATGTTTACTTATCAAGTGGACCTGAGTGAAATACTTCAGAAAAGCAAAGGACCTGAGTCCTTTGCTTATCAAGTGGACCTGAGTGAAATACTTCAGAAAAGCAAAGGACCTGAGTCCTTTGCTTATCAAGTGGACCTGAGTGAAATATTCCAGAAAAGCAAAGGATTTCCTTACCCCCTCCACTGCTCCACACTCCTACCCTTATCTCCCCAAGGCTGTACAAGTCACTGCTTTCCTGTTCCTCCTCACTTCTGCACACTTTTGATCTTTACTCTGCCACCACCCCAAAGTTCTACAGTTACTGCTTCTTTACACTCAAGCATTAATCCAACAATTCTTACCCATCCCTGCATGTAAACCTCTGGTGTCAGTGGTACAGAAAATAGAAATTACAAATGCCAACTTGGCTCTTGTCCTACTAAGCTGGTCAGTCAATTTGCAGGTAGCAATTGCAATAAATCTGATTCAGGACTTTTGCAGACAGGGGCAACACTTTCTTACAAGAAAAAGCACTCAGCTTCTGAGCAAACAATCACGATTTTACAAGTTCCCTTCCTTAACAGGCCTTCACTTTTCAGCTGACTCAACTGTAGCTCTTAACTAGAAAAGTGTGGCTGCAGGCAGGTGCCTTGTTTGCAAGGACAAAATGAGCCCCTCTTTCAAGACATCCTAAGGAACTGAGAAGGGTGACAACTGCAGCTTGTTATTGCTGTTCACACAGGATCACACAGTGGTCATGTGCTTTCTGCAGCCAAAAGATCAGAGAATTACTTAAGTCAGGGAAGAATCTCTGAGAAGTCTGAGATTGTCTGAAACAGAGCTTGTATCAGCTGCTGGTTAATTCTGCAGAGCCAGAGCCTCACATCCTTGAGGGTCTCAATGTGGAAAGTTTCACTACCTGAAGCCAACCTGGACATCTAAAGCCCTCCAGAACCAAGTCACCAAGGCTTAAAAGCAAGCATAAGACGCTGGTCAGCTAAATATGAAGCAGTGGTATTTCAGCACACAGCAAGTCAGGCACTGCTCTAAGGACACAGCAAACCAGCCTGACTGCAGCATCCTCTCAGCTGATGCATGGCACTCCATCAGTATCTGCTCCACCTTAGTCAATATTCTATAAGTGTTCCTAAATTTTCACCACTGTCCAAGAGCTGCACTGTAAGAGTTGAAGGCTGTGCTTTCACGACTCTAACTTCATTTCCTTTGTAACTTGAAGCATTTTAGCTCAGTTTGCCGACTCAGTTTTCTCCGAGAAGAAAAAGAGGAAGCTTGTCTTGCAGAAACGAATAGAACTGTAAAAATCCAAGCATTTTTTTCAAATCCCATTAGGTTAAATTAATTTGAATGGTGTAATTAGCAGTCTTCAAGCAAAACAGCAGCACTCCAGGAGCCCTGCAGATCTCACCTGAGCCTGACAAAAGGACTCCGGCACAAGTGACCGGGAGGGAGGCTGCAGCACAGGCTCCCCGCCCTGCTCCAGGGAAAGCCGCCGCCCGCCGCGACCCGGGCCGGGCACGCCGGGATGAGCCCGGGACGGCCCCGGGATGAGCCCCGGACGGCCCCGGGATGAGCCCCGGACGGCCCCGGGATGAGCCCCTGAGACGGGCAGCAGCTCCCTGCGGCCCCGCCTGCCCCAGCGCCTGCGGGGAGGGCTCGGCCGGACGTCCTGGCCGGCTCCCACCGCCCGCGGCAACACCGAGCACCCTCCTGAGGGGCGAAGCCGCCCGCGCCAGGCCCGCCCCGCCCGGGGGTGCCCGCCCGCGGCCCCAGCCATCTCCCGCTCCCCTCGGGGACAGCGCGCCCCACCCGCCGCGGGCAGGNCCGCACACAGCAGCGCCCCGGGAGCGGCGGAGACCCGAGACCCCCGGCCCCGCCCGGCCCCTCACCCGGGCTCCCCCCTCACCTTCCGCCATGTTGGCTCCAGCGCCACAGCTCTCGCGAGAGCCGCCGCCCGCCCCGGCGCCAAAGCGCGGAGGTCTCGCGAGAGCAGCGCCACAGCCACAGCGCCCGCCCCGGCCGCGGGGACGGAGCCGCTGGCTCCGCGCTATCCCGCGCTATCCCGCCTGCTCCCGCTTTATCCCGCCTGCTTCCGCGCTATCCCGCGCTATCCCGCTTTATCCCGCCTGCTCCCGCCTTCTCCCGCGGCTCCTCCCGCCCCCCGCCGGCCCCGGCAGCCGGCACGGCCCGACGCTGCCCCGCTCGCCCGGATGGAGGCGCCCGGGGATCCCGGCCGGAGCCGGGCCGGCGGGGAGGAGCGCGGCGCGACCGGCACGGCTGGGGAAGGCTGGAAAAATCCGCCCGGCACCGGGGAAACGCAGCTGTGCATCGCCTCCGCTCGCCTGCCCCGGGACCGCCTCCTGCCCAGCCGGAGCCCGCACGGCCGCGGGATGGAGCCGCGGCGAGGGTTCGGGCACGGGGCTCCTCTGCGCGCTGTGCTCGCTGCGGCATCGTCACTTCAACTCCTGCGTTTGTGTCAGAGCCAGCAATCCCGGACACTGGATGGGTGCCTGGTGGGTGAAAAGGGGTTGCGATTCGGCAGGCAGTGACCGAGTACCAATAACAGGATCGTTCTCCCGGCCGTGTGTACAACAGAGCTGCCCCCTCGGCTGTTGTTGCTCATCATTGCTCCTGCTTAGATGCAGCAGAAATGCCAAATACTCGATGCTCGTCCAACAGCACATTTTTTGCTTGCTTTGAGGAGCAACTTTCAATTAAACGTTTGAAGACTTTGTGCACAGTATTGTTTTACAGCCACGTTTTTGTCTGGACTCTGCCATGAAGTGACCTTTGGAAAGTTGCTCTGCATCATACTTACTTTGGTGTTGGACAAAACTGCAGATCCAGAACTGGGCCCAGGAGAGCCACAGACTGTAGTTTTCTAGACATACCATGAAACAACCTGTCTCATTTTGCACAGCTTGATGACAGCTGTGTATGCCTTTGCTGCATAGCAAATTACCCCACTGCTCATGGTGCTATTATTGATCCTCTTGAGGAGCTGTGAGGAAACAGTTGTTGCTCCCTGATCAGATTTATTTTAATTTCTCAGTAACAAGAGAGATCAGATTTCAACCTACTGGTGTGTTTTGCACTAAGGGAATTGTAATCTCCTCTGAGGATTTTCCTGGGCAGGAAGCTGTTGTATGCCAGTCTCTCTAAACCCCAGCCAGCTTCTGATTTGGTTTGGAATCACTTGTGTTGCTTCTGAAGGGACTCATGTTGCTGCTCTGTGTGCAGCAATGGCACTGCACCAAGAGCAGGGCAGCAGATGGCACAGACGCAGTGGAGTCCACCCCCCATCAGCCTACCAAAGCCCAAAATATACTTCTAATCACTTCAGAATTCATGTGCTCTGCTTATTGATCATTCAGTTTCAGTAAGTGTTTTCAGGCATTGCAGCAGAAGGAATTTTAGAGTGACAGTTGACAGCCCTTCTGAGTTTTAGGGATCTTCTCTGGTGCAGCACGGAGAAATAGAAAAAATTAATTAAGATGGCCACACTAGTTAGATATTGATTAATATTTGATGATATTTCCTTTTCCCCCACTGATGCAGTGATACCTGGAATGCAGGGCAAACCATGTTGGGCAAAAATCAGTTCAAACCCTCAGCCAGGATAACAAACCCCTGGAGAACCTACGGTGCTGAGCATCCAGGATGCCAACAGGCTGCACAAACCAAACCAGGTACAAGGTCTTCCCACAAGGAAAACAGGAATGCTGGTTTACTTCCTTGTCCACCAAGAATCCTCACACTACTGGTCAATACTGCAGCTCCTCAGTGGTGTTCCCATCTGATTGTGTCACCAATGGCTTTCCACCAGTGCCCCTTTCAGTGTGGGGCAGGAACAAGCAAAAAGCCAACAGTGATCACAAAAAAGTGAGATAGGCCATTCCCTTGCCTGCCAGAGGCTTCCTACAACCTGGGCACTTGGCAGCAGACCCTGAGCTGTCTCTTTCATTCAATCACTGGGCATTAGCCATACCTGCAGCCTGCGGATCTTCACAGTATCCCACAGGAACTCGCCTTCCTGGGGAACGTCTGCCTGGGTCAGGTGGGATCACAAACCATCGGGGTAAGCCAAACACATATTTGAATTTACAAAGAGGAGAATGAGCAGTGCTGCAGAATTCCCAGTTCTTCCATAACACTGAAGCAAGACAAACATTTCCAGGCCTACCCCCTAAAGAACAAACAAGTAGCAATTCTGGAGAGCAGAGAAATAAAGCTTTAAACTATTCTGTGAAGTTACAGGTGAGTCTGTGGTGAACTGTGTGTGTTACTTAGGAAGACAAAACAGAGACCACTGTTGAACTTGCTGAAAGCAGCAAGGACCTTGAATTGCCTCAGTTCTAGATCCACTGTGAAAATTCAAAAGGAAGAGCAGCCTGTGGGGGAATAAGTCCATTGCTAGGTCTGGGAAGATCAGCTTTTTTCCAGTGTTTTCTTTAATGGAAAGAATAACCCCATGCCACTGCAATTCTGCACAGCCCCAACTCTTAAGTGGAAAAGGGCAGTCAGCTGGTGAGAAAGAAACCTGCTCTGAAGACCTTTTGGACAACTGCTCCAACAGGAGCTCAAATCAGCTCTGGTGTCTGGGCAGCGAAGGACTGCACGCACCTGCCTGGCTGCAGGAGCAGCCTAGCCAATTAAAAGCAAATTTAACTAATGATTTCACAAAATAATTCATTTCCAAATATGTAAATATGGACATTAAACATACCTGTTTACCTAAACCACCTGTAGCAGGAAGTAGTACCTTTCCTTCTAAGTCCTCTTATACTAAATGGCTTTTTGTCCCCAAGGGTCACCTTGCTTCTAACAACTGTCACCTCCTTCCACCCCAGCCCCCTCACAAAACCTGCAATATGTGCCTTTCAGCATGTACACGTTGCACAGCAACGTAAAATGAAGTACAGCCAGCAAATTAGGACTGAAGGCTTCTTAAAAGCTGACTCTTTGACACTGTAACTCTTGGTTTATTGGTGGGTTATGCTGTGCTGTGAAAAGAGAAGAGTCAAGTAGTTTCTTGTATAAACTATCTTTGGTCAAAGGCTTGAAAACTCTTGCCAGCAGATACTCAGAGATTAGTATTTGCTCACTAGATGGCCAAAGATGGTTACAGTAGGGAGAAAGTTGTGTGTTTTGTTTGCTATTTCATTATTCAAGATGAAACACAGTGTGTCCAGTTCCTCAAGCGTTTGCCAGCGTTGTGGTGTCGATGATGTTCAGGTGAGCTGTGCTCCAACTACAGGTACCTTTCCTCCTGCAATACTCAAGACAGCGAGTTTGACACATCATTATTGGAAAAAATTATATTTTGGAAGAACTCACTACAGAAGGTGACAGAATTCCAAAAATCAAATTACATGAAAATATACATCGCGATTTTCTTTGTACATTAGGTGAGGAAAACTCTGAAGTAGAAGGCAAAGCAGATGAAGGGCCACAGAAGAGAGTAAAGGAGGGAAACTATTTTTGATACCAAACCCAGAAGTTAGTCATTTGAAAGCCTACAGATGTGCATGCTCAAACTCAACCTTGAGAATAAACAAGCCTCCCCCACACACACCCCACCCCACAAACAGGCAATGAAAAAGGCAAACCAAAAATTTCACCCATAAAAAGCAGCTCATTCCTATCTTGGACTAACTTAGTCAACCAAACTTCCAAGTGAAAGCACTCAAGTCCTTGGAAGCTAAAAATCCATTGGGCTGCTCAAGGGTGCTCCATGGCCAGTTTTATTGCTACACCCAATTCAAGAAGGATGAGTAATTGGGTTTAAAAAAGGGGTGGGAAGAAAAAAAAGCACCTTTGAGACTATAAAGGTCATCATAAAAGAAGACACAAGTAATTGATAGCAAATCCTTTCAGGGTTTAATTAGGAAAATTTTAAGTTCTGATGGGGGAAATAAAAGGGAGCACATTTCCAAAAACAAAAAAAAAAAAGAGATACTAAACTTTAATAAGCAAGAAATTTTAATTAAGCCTCGGTGGGTCAAAGGAAAATTAAAGTGGGAGGAAAAAAAAAACAAAACCAAAAAAACCAACTTTATCCTAATTGGTTTTAACATGCTTCACAAGAAGTTGTTTGTTTTTTTTTTTTTTTTTTTTAACTCAGGAAACAATGAATAGGGAGAGAAAAAACCTGCTAAAATCTTTAGAATTTACACAATTCTATCCCTAACTACAGACAGCATTATTTGGTACAATGTGTATTTGTGGATGTACATGAACAGTATATATATTATCCGGATCATGTTGTGCTATGTACACATCTTTACAATTCTTCCTGAAGGTTAAAGCAGTTCATTAGATTTCAAAATGCGTAATCATCTTGTGTTGGCACTTGTTAGGCTCTTGTCAGCATTGATAACTGGCATGTTTTATTGCAGCCCAGTTCCAGCCAGTGTTTGCCAACTTGTAACAACAGAAGTCCAGCAATAGGTGGGTAGAGTGCAGGAAAAAAAACAGTGCCATGTTTCTCAATTGGAGACCTGCAAAGAAATCACAGTTATTAAAATAAAACCCCTCATCACCCTCCATTATTTTCAAGATGTTAATTAGTTTTTCAAGCTCAAGAAGATAACTATTACTTGTTCAAGAACTTCACATACCTCTGAACAGAAGATGGAAAAATCCAAACTCATCACCTTAGAAAGACTGGAGTTAGTTGAGCACACTGTGTATCCAAGCTCAATTATCAGACTTTCAGGCTCCTGTTACTCGTGGTGCTTGTCCAGTGCACAGTGTGTAAAGCTTTGATTATTCACACATAGGGCTAAACACTGCAGATTTATCACTGAAAAGTCTGTGCATTACTTACTGTGAAAGGCAGGTACAAATGGCACAGCAGTGCTCAGCAAGCACTGACACCACAGCCCCCAGTCACACTGGGCTGGTTTGAAACCAGCTGTGGCCCCTTCTCATCCAATTCCCTGCCCATCGCTCACTTGGGAGGAGTCACCAGGACTTAGAAAAGCTTTCGCCTTCCAAAAAAGCAACACAGCCAATTACTTAAAATATTTGTCACAAGCATTGTTTCACTATAGCTAAGTTCAACATGGCAACAGAGCTGAGGTCAGTTAAGGATACTCTGGAGTGTTACTCACAGTTACTCCCTTTCTCCAAGACAGGAAAAAAAAAGTCAGCTTCAGTAACAATTCTTGCACTCCAGTTATAGTTAGTTGTACAAGACTTTCTGTTCCTTTGTTTAGTCTTTTGATCAGTATTAAGCATTTTTCATGCTTAATCTGTACTGGAGAAAGTTCCTTTCAATCAAAGCATTTCTGCAAAGAGAGACTGCAGAATGAGTCTGTCACAGATGCAGCCTTTCCCCAATCCCCCCAGTGCTTACAAAAGGGTAAGAAAGGAACTCTCTCCTGTACAACTGTGATTAAACAAATCTACCTCGCAGAAGAATGTAGTAAGCTGCTCTGGGGTTCAGTCAGTACAACCCCTCTGAACTACCTACAGTGCCATATTTCTGTCCCTGTGAATTATGTATGCTGCAGATAACCAGTAAAAATGGGTTTGAGGTTTTCCAGCCAAATGGGTCAGAGCAGTTTATTTGCCAAACCAACCATTAAGAAGAGGCAGCTTCAACGTGAAGCTCTGTTTTGCTTTGAAAAGCAAGAGTGGGAAATTATTAGCTCATGGAGGAAGTTTTTCCTTGGCATACCCAAGATAAATCCCTGGCCTTTGGTCACTTTAAGGGCCACGCTTTAATACAGAGCTTCCTATGAGAGGTTATTTAAAATAAAAAAGTCCCATTAAAACTGTGATGGGATTGTGTAAATTAGAGTAAGTATCTTGAGTCAGAAGCTCTTTAATGGGGTGGCATAAAACACAAATATCACGTCAGCTACTCTCAGGTCAAGACTTGTCCAAGCTCTCAGATATGCCACACTTCAGTTTCCAAGCAGAACACAGCTTTGTGTATGAAGCTATTCCCAAGCCTTCCTCACTGAAGAAGTTTTTTGGGCTGCTGAAGAGAACACCACCTTTCTTGATATTATTGATGGGTAACAACTTGATGTTTCCTGCTGTGCCAGGAGACTTTCTATTAAAACTCCCAGAGACACCTGAAGCAAACCCTTCTCAGTGGTTCCTGACAACCTCACTGAAGTCTCATTTAAAACCTACATGCAACATGCCACCAACATCTGCAAGATAATCTGCAACTCCTGAGATAACAAGACTTTTAAGATGCTTTTAAGATTCTAACAAGTGTTCTTCACAATAATGAATATCAAAAAATTATCACCCCCTTCTCTTACAGCTCCAGGAACTTCTAAGCGCCATTAATAAAGCGGGATGGATTCTGATAAAGAGAAGTTCAACTTCTGAACAGCATAAAATGCAAGAATACAAGAGAAGTTCCCCAATTTTGGCAGAATGGGCTGTCAAGTGCACTTAATTCTTTTAGTCTTTAGTACTGCATACAGCCAAAGAGCTCCACTGAGATCATGCAGCTAAGAAGAAAGGTTTGGGGGTTTCTTTTTGCTTTTGATGGGGGGGAGAATAGTTCAGCAACACTTAAGCAGAAAATCCTCAACTCAGGTAACTGACTTGTCTTGAGAAGGATACTTACCCTGAAAAAAGTGAAGCTACTAGCTGCTGAATAAGTGTCACTCAAAAGCAGTTTCTTGGCTTTTTCTTACACAGCGGGCAACTTTTCTTTTAAATTCTCCATTTCTGTCTTCTCTCCATTCTTTCTGTAATTGAATAGACAGCTTTCAGATGTCAGTCCTACAACAGTGTACAAGCTCTAGGAAGACTCCTGGTGTTTATGTTTTCAGACATTAGCCATCTAGTCAACACCTAAATCTGCTTACAGTCATTGAGCTACTCGCAGAAAACCTGTGATAGGACTTTTGAAAGCTTGCTCTGGGTTTCCGTGCCAGCTGCTCACAAGACAGTGAGGATGTCATTTTCCCCTTGGATTTTAGGCACACTCCAAGCCTAACCTGGTGGCTTTCCAGTCTTTCACACTCTCTGTGCTAAAATCTCTTTGCTTCAGCCTGCAAAGTAGCAGCCAACTCAACCTGTAGACCACAAGCTGTTGTTATGTGTTAGAGATAATGTCTTTAACTGCAGTGGTGAAAAAGTTACACAGGTACTGTGGAGCCAGCAGTTACTCTGAGATTTTTTTTTTTTTAGGACACTTTCAGTTCCCTTCAATCTTGTCAGGACACTCCAGGACAGAAACACAGAAGTCACATTATCCAGAAGAGGCACAGCAGTGTCCTTTGAAAGCAAACACCTCCTAGTTAGATATGGCTGTAAGATATTGGCTCTGTGAGAAAGACCTTAGGAGAACACTCAGCTCACCTACAGGGCTGGTCTCTGTGATAGGGATCTGATTTCAGAACTGCAGAGATGAAGAGCAAAGATAAAAGATAAGCAGGAAGATAGGTAAGAGTGAAGTCTGAACCCAGAGATGCACATATCAAGGTACCCCAAAAACCTACAGGAAAAAGTGCAGCCAGGTTTGTTTTGTGCCAGGCTCACAACGAGATCAGATGAACGCACAGGAGCTTCAGGTGTGGTTAAGATTGTACCCAGATGTGCTGGGTACTGCCTTCCAGTCAGGAGTGCTGGGGAAAATATAAAGAAACCCTTCTTCCATGAAGGTCTACAGTTCTTTGTTTCTGATATAAGCAACATATTCTTACTGCAGGGGTGAGGGAAGGGGTTAAAAACCCCCACGTTGTTTCACCTGATGCAATCTAGCACACAACACCTTTTCACCCCCACCTGGAGTGAAGGTTGTAGTACATCTGAGTGGTAAATGGCAGACCCTAACATTCATCACCTCCAAGCTCACTTCAACAACCAGCACATTGGAGAGCCCAGCATGTCTTAACTCTCCTATGAAAGCACAAATAAGGCTACTAATTAATTTGTTCTTTTTCAGCAATTCATGCAGCAAACATTTGGTTCCTTGGATTGGGACACAGGACAACTTACACAAGATGGCTTAAGGCCAAGAAAAGCATTGAATTTGTGCCCTCCAAGCTTCAGAGTCTTAGTTTTTGTTTCTGCTTTTCATATTTGTAGTTCTATGAATTGTTCAGATTTGAATAGCAAGCAAAGTTTCCATTCTGACAGCCGAATCTCCAAAAATGTAACTTTAGGTCATGAACTGTTCTATTTGCTTTTCAAAATACCTATTCAGGTTCCTGATCCTCATTTTTCTCCCACTCCAAGAGACAGCACTCCAATATGCAGAGTTCATTTTTCCAGAAAGCAGGTATATCCCCTGCTCCTATAATGCTGTGAACAGCCTGTAACACCTTATTCACTAGACTCACTTAAAAGCAGAAATTAATGACAGCAGACCAAGTATCTTATAGTAACTGCCAAATTTTATTGCTGTAGTAAACACAGGAGCTGCTGATTCTCCATTATCCTGATATGTTTTTGCTAATATGAAGAGATCTACAGTTCAGCAGGAGAAGCCAACTGCTCAAGCAGTACTTTAAAAGTTCCTTGAAACATGTAATGCCACAGTCAGAAAAATAGTTTCTAGCATTCAAAGTGATGCTTCACTACTATCTTCACAGTCAAATTTGGATTTTTTTTGTTCTTTCATGCTGGGCTAGAAAAAGCTGTTTTCATTTTCCACCTCTACCCTAAGGCAAATTCATTTTGTGTCTAACTTTTCTAAGGAAAAAAAAAGAAAATAAAAAACCCACTCCTGAAGTAGTTGTCAGAGTGGAGCACAATACAAAAAGTCTGATGTCAGGAAGGTGACAAGCACAGCTCAAAGTGTGTGCTTTCTCCAGGGTTAGGCTGGCTACATTCAACATACATGAGTTGATGAACTGAGGAATTCTAACTGTACTTTTAGCATTTCATTAATAACTTGCTCCTCCTGCTGCTCTGAGGTTTGCCAGCAGGAAATGTCCATGTTCCCTGGGTGTCTGTTTCCACCAGTAACATGACACAAAAAGGCAAGGTCCAACACTTAAAAAGGTTAAATGAGGAAATTCTTCACTACAACTTTTTGCTTGTTTTTTTGTTTTCCTCCCATTAAATTTGTTCCACATGAATTTGTTCCCATGATGATTTTTCAGCAGAGCTCAACCACCTTTGAAAATACTCACAATATAGCAGACCTAAGGCTGCAGGAAACTACTAAACTCCCGCCCACTTTGGGAAGGTATAGCTTGGCTGACAGAGCAAGTTAAAATTCCTTTACAAAACTCTGCATCTCACAATTCCCATCTCCTTTTTCCTCACTCCCACAGTTAAAAGACCCAGAACTTCTCTTTTGAGAGGACAACATTGACTGCTGAGCTGCAATTCAAGAGCATGTCAGTGTATGTCAGAGGAGTGGGGCCTCAAGTCTGTCCCCCATGCCCTTCCAGAAGTGGGACTTTTTTCTCTCCCCACCACAGACAGTTCTCAGCCTAATTGTTACTCTGCTCTAAACAGAGCTCTTCTAGAGAGCTGATGGCTGTGTTTATACAGGTACACAGGCCGTGCTCCAGAACACTGTCCTGCATCAAACACTTGCATCTCACTTGTACCTGCACATACACCCCAGTCTTTGACTGTAAATGAGACCATTTTTCCTCACTCCTTAGCCAGTCAGTCTAGTCTGGGATAACCCTTCCTGTTGAGTTGAAGGCCAGATGCCCAGTGAAGCCTTTGACTATGTTCTTAGAGCACAGACCTACACAGTTCTAATCAATGGGACAGGAAGACTGTTCTAGAGGTGAAAGAAACTTCCCAAGGCTAATGAGTAGTCCTGTCTGACAACATCACTGCTTTTCCCAACAAAAAGACAGCCTTAGCCTGTGACAGAAAAGGTTCTTCCCAAAGTTACTGTTTGCTAAACTAGAAACAGAACTCCATTGCAAGGTTTCTACATTGAAGACAATTGGCAGACCAAGGGAAGTCTTACCGCTGCGTCAACATTAGCAGGAGAATCACCATTGGGATCTGCCAGCATAGAAATAACACTAATCATTATAGTTTCCACTGTGTGAATGGGAAGCCAGCGTTCCTCAGGTTTTTCATAGCCATATTTGTCTTCTCCAGGCTCATGAAGGATTGAAATGCAGACATCGCCGTTCTTGTCAACTACAAAACACAACAAGGCATATTTCAGTCATGAACAACACGCTGGCACTTCTTCAGGACAGTCATGGAACTCTTCATCCACTCCAGCTACTCTGAAACACGTTAGTGAAGACACTTTACAAAGAAGGAAAGTAATTACCCATTGCAGAACTTAAACTGTAATAAACAGGGCTTGGTGGAAGTCTGAATGTGCCTGGGCTCGTGGCAGAGAGGGCACATGGGGAGGAAGGGCTCTGTCTAACATCACACTGCAACTCTCAAGACAATTTATTTAGACAGACTTCCACTATGGCTTTTTCTGTTAAGTTCAGCAAACTAGAGAGGGACTTTTTTCCACAGCAACAGCATCAGCTGGATATTACTGGAACATATTGAAATATGATTTAAACTGCTTGAATTAGAAAGTGCCTGACAAGTACTGATATTTCCAGAGCTGAAACTGACACAGCATTAAAATATTCCCTGTCCTTTTGATGGGAGCACTGTCTCCTCCCACCTTTCAACATCTACCGTTTCTGAAGTTGAAGAGCATTTCTCCTTCCCAGTAAAACCATCCTCCATTTCATTTTACCTTCCCATCTAATCTCCAACAGTCCATAGGTAAATGAGATATTAGGAGAAGTCTCATTTGGAGGGACTAAAAGATTTCATGCTTCACTAGATGAGGATAACCTTGGGCCTTCTATACTGAACTGCCAAGTCAGTAACAGCAAGGTGAAATATTTGAAGGTATAACAAAAGGCAGCTATCGAAGTCAAGTTTCTCCTCAGACTAGAATTTTGCACTTAGGAAAAAAAAATAAGAAAAAAAATCTCTGAACAATTACCAAGAATGCAAGAACCTACTCTGAACAGCTTCTGAAAATACTTTAAGAGTATTTTATGCTCTCAGAGCAGCACTATTAAAAACTCTGCCATTGTTATTACTTCCCTATTAAGTGAGGATGGCAAAGGAAAAGCAGAGTTTCATATTTCTAACATGAACAGAAATGCATCTATTTGCCTCCACTGTATTTTAGTTCTGAACTGCAAAAGGAAATTGAAACTTTGACATTTCTTACCATTCGGATGCCAGATTTCTGTGATGAATTTCATTTTTGGCGGCCTCAGTGGGTAGTCTTTTGGAAAAGTAAGATGAGCCTTGAAAACACCACCTTCACTGGGGAATCAAAAATATCTTAGTAGAGTTTCTTGTAAGCTTAAGCTGAAGATTGGAACTTACTGATGTATCAAAAGCCCTAAGTTTACACCTCACACAACTTAACATCGTGTTGCTAATTAACAGTACCAACATTTCCATATGCAATGTAAAGAGTTTCTACATTGAGAAGATCCTTTCACAAGATACTGCCAGTTCCCCAACACGATCTTTTTTAGAACTAGGATGATGTTCCAGAGGGGAAAAACCACAGGGGGGGGAAAAAAAAAAAAAAAAATCAAAAAACTGCCAAGGAATTTACCATCTGGAATCACAGCTTACTGTTTTTTCCTCCCAGTACATTTATTAACAGGAAAAAAAAGGTATTGCCAATAACTGCCTTTCTCAAGTCCAGCCCAGCAGACACCCATTTTCCTCTATCAGAGACCTCTGTCTTAGTTTTGTGGTCTCAGTCTGCAGCAGTGAGCCCCAGGGAAAAACTGCAGAAAGCTTTTGACTGTATCTACAGCATTAAATGTAAAAAGACTTCCAATACCACCTTTTCAACACTAAGCCAAAGGGACTCAGGCACGACAGTGAGGTGTTCTGCATTAGTTACCCACTCAACTGGAAAACAATAATAAACAAGAGACATCCAGGTTTCATGTGGAGTTACAGGCCAGGAATAGTCCCTTTTGAAAAATGTGAAGGCCTGTATTAGATGGAAAGGTTTACAGATGGAATAGTTTGCTAATGTCAATAATACAACGTTTGTCCTACTACTGTCATTTCTTCTAACTGAAGGTTGTAACAAAATTTGGAATTGCAAAGACAGAACAAAAAGTGGAACATAAACCTCCAAAGAAGATGGCATGAGATGTGCAGTGTGACAAGCTACTCCTCAGCAGCCACACAGACAAACTGTGCAGTGCAATTCTTTTGTATTTGTAAAGGAGCAGGAGTTTCTAAAGCACACTGGCTACTGAGAAAATAACATGTTTTACCACCACTAACCAAAGCTGTGCAGTTCCAGCAAATGTCTCAAAAAAACCCCCATAACAAACAAACAACCAACCCCAAAAAGCACTACCTTTAAGTAACTTGGCTCTTTGAAGCAGCTGAGGGGATCTGAACCCACAGCATTCATTTTTCACAAGTTTTAGAAAAGGCAGTTTCCAAAGAACCCTTCATCGCAGGGAAGGTAAGAATTCCAGAAACACTATTTTAACATCTGTAATGTCAGGACAAAGCACAGCTAGATTGCATTTGCTGATAGCCCCAAACCAGTCAAACCTTTTTTCCTAACTGAAAGAGTCCTTCTTTCCCTTTTTAAAGAAGCAGATCCTAAAGCTACTAGGCTGTAGGGTATCCCTAGTTGCCCCATATTAACTGCATATAAATACAGCTTTTAAATTGGATATACATTAGAAATCAGTCCATGAAATACAGCTGTCAATGAAGGAGATCAACACCATTTTTAGCAATATTCCTGATAAAAGGGTTTCTGTCAGCAGAGTAATGCACTAAGTCTACAGTCTTTTCAAGTAAACTCAGAATAAATGAAGTGAGACTAGGAATGAGACTGATATTTGAAAATTGGTTAAGTTAAACTCTTATATAAGACTATCCTTATCAAACAGTTCAGGGAAGAAGGATTCAGTGCAATACTACCCTGAAAAACAGCAACTGAGGACTGGAATGGAAGAGAATTTCTTCTCTAAAAAGCCTCAAAAAAAAGCTCAGGACACTATAAAAATGAAGAAAAAACCCCACTATTGCAACTTTTAACACCTAAAATGATGATGAATAAGCAGCAGCATTTCTTTACTGACAGTATTTACAAAATAGCCATGAGAATATAACAGAACCACTACAAGACTGTTCAGAAAAGGTCAACAGAAGTTGGAGAAACCACCTCATGCAAGCCATGAGAACCACAGTGTAGTGACCTTGAGGGAAAGCCAAGCAATTTGATTACTGGCTTTAAGTACTTATTCAATGTCTACACAACTTCATGCTGCAACCAAAACTGACCTCAAGTAAATGTCAGTAGGCTTTCTGTATCAGTAATTTACCACTGCAACAGCTTAATGAAGAGAACAGAGTTCATCTTCAAGAGTACACTTTAAACTGACCTGTCCTGGGCATAGAACCTTTCCCCAGAAACTGGAGTAGATGATGATCACCCTGAAGTACTCCAGGTCACACTTGAAGTTCTCTCATCTCAAACAGACAGAATTTGAAGCTAATTCTATGGACTGCTGCTGTTTCCTCCAACTACATCCTGCTTGAATTGAATATTTTTCTGCCAGCATGGAGCTGTAATGGTTTAACACAGCACTATCAGCTGAGCTACAGCCTCCCAGCTGCATCAGCAAACAGGGGATTTTATCTGCCTTACTTACATGTGAAAGAAAACAGAAGCTGCCTCTAAGTGTACCTATTCTCTCTCTTTTCCATACAAGTACAAAGAGATCAGTGTTGCCTTTTGCCAGGGGAGCAAAGCAGTTTAGAACTTCTACATAGCAAATCCAGCTATTTACATGTATTTTGCTAGCAACAGAAGAGCATTACCTAATTTAGCACAAAGGTTTTGGTTAGCTTCTATTCACTACGAGCAAACCAGAACTAGTAAATCCCAGTTCCCTTAAGTTGGGTATAAGTATCAGTACTTACTATAGTGTGTCTGGAGGACCAATAATAAGGACTTCCCATCGATAAAGATCATTGTCATCTATTAAGCCCGCTGAAAAGCCTTCCACTGGATTTTTGTTGAGCTCTGTGTAGGAAAAAGAATTTAAGAGTAACTTTAGGTGTCTATAGTACACACTCACTGGTTTTGCTCCTGTGTCCACACATGACCAAAAACCGTGTGACATTTGGCGCTTGCTCACGCACTCACGGCCTGGGCGAGCACCCTCAGCTCCCCCACCACAAACACTCCTGCCACAGCTGGGACCCTGAAACTCCCCGAGTGCACCGTGAGCAGAAGGGCCAGGACAACCCACAGCTATGGGGCATGGTCTGCTGAACTAGACAGCAACGAGGAAAACAGGCTTTCTAATAATAAAAAAGCTTTACAAGAACCCCAAGGATCCAGCTTAAACTAAAGTCTGTCTTTAACGCTAGAAAATGTTAACAGAAGACCAAAGTCACACTATGTTTTTATTTAAAAGTAACGTTCTACTTCACTTAAATGATTTTTTTTTTTTTTTTAAATCTGAAAGCATTTGAGACCTGTGCCAGTGAATTCTGGAGATAATGATTTACTGTATTTTGAACTAGAAGAGAACATAGAAGATAAGCTGCTATGCTGTTCAGGTATGGGGTTGTGTGTTTTTATTTCTTCCTTTTGCTTCAGTTTTTTTCCATCAGTGATAAGCAGTACAGCATTCTAAGTGTATAGGCTATTTCATACAGTCACTGCCAGATAGAGGCTTCTCTGGAAATAGCTACACACAAGTCACAGCTAGGTCTAGACTCCACTGAACTTCTGTTTTCAGCCTGCTCCAAGAAAAAAACCTACAAGATTTGCAATTAAACACTTCAGGTGAGTTTTGCGTAAAATCCAATGGTGGGGGTAGGAAAGTGAGAACATCTATTAACTGACAGCGTCAGGTCAGAAGTTACATTAAATGCCATATTTATGTCAAATTCAAATTCGTCACCCAGCATTTCCAACAGCACATACAAAGTCCTGATAGACCTTGGGTACTTAGGATAGGAAGTGGGGAAAAAAAGTTATTCCTTCAACTGGTCAGTAATTTCCAGATTAAATTAAGAATGGTAGTTATTGTGGAAAAAAACCAACTTATTTTACAACCTGTCAGACACTATGCAGCCCCCACTGTTCTGTTCCACAGCACAGTTTATCTACATATTCCCATTCTGCAAACCCAAAAGCTGTATTTTGTTGGTTTCTCAGCATTACACAGACTTAAGTTTAGAGGACCTTATAATGCCCTCAGGTACATGCAGAGGAAGAACCAAGTGAGAACCTTGTACCTTTGTGGAGAAAAGGCTGCCATTAAGTCCAAACTGATTTGCCCATAAGCTTGCAATCACTGGTGGCCAGTTAAGTCCTGATCTATTTAAAGTGTGGTTGAAAAAAGCAAGAAGAATCAATTCAAGTCCTACACAGAGGAGTCTAAGTCCACACAGGGAAAACAAAGTGCTCAGCTCACATGAAGGACCAAGGTCCTGAAGAGGTAGATAGCAAGAACACCAACTTTGGTCAATGCTAACTTAGTCAAACTCATCCAGGGATGACTCAGTGCTAAAATACCAAGGAACACACTGGAAGGGGTTTTCCTAGGGGCTACTCAGAGGGGTGTAATCAGGAGGTGAGCTCAGCCATCCAGTCCCCAGGGTGCAGGACAAAGATTTGGGTATTGAGCCCAACCATGTTTTTTCCAGACAATGCCTGAAAGAAAAGGCAATGTCACAGGCTCTCTAACCAAGATGCAAACTTCAAACCCAAAAACTATAGCATGGCCGTGCCTCCTTTAAGCAAATCAGTTTTCAGACTCTGGCATCTATGAAACTTTGTGGAAACAGCTGCACAAGCCTGAGTAACTATTTAATTGTAGCTGAAAGGGCAGATAGCCTAGGTGAGCATCTCACATTGAGAGAGAGCTTCACCAGTCCCTTACTACCTCCTTAATACAAACATTTCTTCAGCGTGGTCTATTAAAGTCCCACCACATTAGTAGTTGAATATAACCTGCTTTTCCATGCAGGATTTGGTTAAAAAAATTGCCTATTGCTTATGAAAAAAGCCATCTCTGCTCAGGACACTCAGCACATCATCCTTTCAGACATTATTAGTACTGTAATACAGAATATCCACTGTAGTAACTACAAAAGTCAGAATGCAAGTACTGGGTTTGAATATCTCACCTAAGACTTTCAAACTTGAATTTAAGCCTGTGAAACACAAGTCCCATCATATCTGCATTTCCACAGAGAAAAACGGATTCGTGCCAAGTTCTGTGTGAACTGCTGTAACTCAAACTGCTCACATTTAGCTTCTTTATTGTTTGCAAGTTATCACTGCTCACTGATAAGACTTTGAAGAAGACTGCCAGAGCTTAGGACTGAAAAAATTCAGAATGTTTCTCTCTATTTAAATATGCCACACTATTTCCAAAGCAAATATACACATTTTCTTCTCTATTTCTTAATGTGTGCTGATTCAATTTCTTCCTACATCTGTCTCAGCCTCAAACAACTTTATCCCTAAGTAGCTGAAAACATTTTTTGTGTATTTATTCCCAAAGAAAGACAGCTCTTACACTCTGACTCACACCTAGGACCGTGTTGCACTAGATTGCAAGGGAACTTGTGAGAAGGAGAACGATTCCTGGATGCCAACTCCTTTAATGCAGAACATCTGCAAACTCTATGAAAGGGACAATCATTAACAAAAATCTTCAGTTAAAGCAGTTCAAGAAGTTTGCTTAGTGGATGTTGCCTATAAAGTAAATGAGCACATTACTTCTTTTACAGGAGGTGGCATCAGTCTCAGCTTGTGAAAAGGTTATTTTCCTTCCATGACAGCAATACTGAAGCACAGCTCAAACAGCTACTGATTGCAGAAATACTCTGAGGAAAAACAATGAATATAAGTTCATACACCTTCTCCACAAGAGGTATGCAGAATTACCAACAGCAATTTAAAAATGAGCTTTTCCATCCAGATTATTTATGCTAAACTAAACAACATGGCTGGTAGGCAGACAAAAAAGGAAGTCTCAGGGAAGTTCTGCACTGAGACATGAAAAGCATCATCCTTGGCTGCTTTACCATGGACAGCCAATAGCTGCTATTCATTAAAACCTGCCAACGCCGAGGCCCAAGGTTTGTTTGGCTTTATTTTTTTCCCTGGATATAGTCAGTGCTGCCTACCAGGAACGTTAACCAGTAGTACCACCTGTCTGCTGCCTCTCTCTTCACCAGCTGAGCCTCACACAGGAGTGAAATCCATGCACCAAAATCCCAAAGGAACAACAACACAGGCAGGGCACGAAAGGAACACACACACACAGGGCTCAGTGGCACAGGGCTGGTGCCAGGGCCGTGTCACTGCCCACCAACAGAGTGACACTGACACTGCACCCCGAGCAGGGACACCTGCTCCCTGCGCCTGGCAGTCCCCACAACCAGCCCTTAACTGCTTGCAGCCTGAACAGCAGCTTCCCTACACAAACATGGATAAAGCAACGGATTCCGTTTCCTTCTCAAGGAAGGGAGAGGGGAACAAGCTCCTGGTGCAGGTCCTCTACAAAGCCCTGCTGAAGCACTGCCCTACAAGTTCTGGAAAAGCAGAGAAGCCAGACACCTATGAAGAACTGGACCCTTCCACATTACTTTTTCCAACAGCTTTACTGTGAGATTTCTTGTTTAGCTAAAGATATGCTATACTTTTTAAACATAAATGAGTATATTAACATATTTCCATCATGTCCATGCCTAATTAAACGCCATTTAATTGCTACTACTATATATCACAGTCTGTGGTTTAGTATTTCTGACAATATTTTTTGCATTTCTGATTATTTAATATAACAGACGCTTTTCTACCCAGTAGAAGGAAAAAACCCCAAAACATTCCTACACTCAGTCTAGAAGCAGTTTCAGGTAGAGCCCTTTGCAGACCAAGCAGCAGCTGCCAGCCAAAGCAGCACACACCTGGACAGCTGCCAAGCAGCAACACACTTGGAACAGAATCCAGTGTCTGCTTATAAATTAGACATTCAGTTCCTTTAATCCCAGTCCTGAACCTGGGATTAAATCCAATACCTGATTTGGGAGGTGAGGAAGGCTAAAGGCACATAATCCAACAGAGTTGTTTCAATCCAGAACAGACTTTAAAGCCCCATGGCTCCCTTTCCACATGATCTGCCACACAACACACTGTCTGTCCCTTTAGCTCTTATTAAAGCAGAACTAAGTTACCATTGCCTTAAACTTGAGCCAACACAGTGCCATGGCCTGCACTTCCAGTTTCAGTGTTTAGTTTACATCAAGCTACTGGTGTTCCCACACTCACTGAAACCGCCTTTATATAAGCCAAGAGACTTCACCAATCCCAGAGCAAAACAGTATCAACAAAAATGACTAAGCAGAATGAGCCCCATAGCTCCACGGAACAGCTATGTACGGCATCCAAACTTTTCAGCCTGACATCTCACCCAGCCAGCCACTGCATATGAACTCTCTGAGTATTTTAAGCTACATTACAGTACAAAGCTTTCAAAAATATGAGCTCCTGTATTTTTTTAAAAGCAGTCTCTTTAGTAAGTTATACAGTGTTTGAGTTTTCTGCAGCCAATATGCAGAGTACGTCACAAAAACAGAGACTAGGGAGCCCAGGTCCTGGCTAAGGCTTCTGGATAAACCATCCAGCTGGTTTACACAGCTTTCAGAGCAAGCAGGCCATATCAGCACTCTATATCTGCTGCACCTTAGGCTTGTGTTGTCTTCATTGCTTTTTGTGAGGGCCAGCACCAGCCCAGCAGCTTCTAACAACTGCTCAGACTGAAAATCCTCATTCTAGACTCTTCTTCTCTGTACCCCACACTGTGACTCCCATATAGCTCTATTACTTCACTGAGGTCAGTTACGATTTCCAAAACTTTGTTGCCCCCAGATCCAGCTGTACATCTCAGATTCTAGAGAACTAGCGCTGAGATTATGACAAAGTAACATGATCTCTGCGTGATGTATTCCCCAAGCTCTCCATATTATCTGCTTTCATCATGTTCTGTCTTGCTCCACAAGCTCATCCAAGAAGTTCAGACAAAACGAAGTTCAAAAGCACAAAATACACACAACACTCCTGATAGCCACTGTGGGAGTGACAAATAGACAACATTTAAGACAGAACAGATTAAGTCTCTGAAGGACACTGAAATGACTCTGAAGGGAGACTAAAGTGGTAAAAAAACCTGTTTTAAGCAGAGATTTTACCAACCATTTCAGTAGCAGCTTTAGATTTGACTTTAGCCTGGCAACTAACTAACTCCCAGTGCTCTAGACATCACTTCCTCTTAATAAGGGCAGCATTTCAGACTTCTACCAATTAAATTCTCTGAGCTCAGAAGATTTGTAAGAAGGATTGAACAGTTAGCATTAGCAAGCGAGTTGCATCTCAGTGCAGTGCTATGCACCTTTGTGTACTGCTTCACTTGCCATCTCCTCAGCTATACCTGTGAAGTCTTCCATAGATTTGCAAGGGAAGCAGATTTTGAAAAGAAAAACGACAAGGTTGGAAGTTTCTTGTTTGATTTTTGGTTTTACTAGCAGTCAAATTCCTAGCCATGGCCACAACTCAGTTTTGCAAACAAGTGGAGAGCAGCACTAGCCTAAAGTTCCTAAAACTGCCACTACAGGTATGAGGATTAAAGTACCAGAGAAACTGGAGTAGATAGAGATTGGAATTCTTTTATGAGTAAGGTGTCACATTAATCTAGAATTAAGCTAAAAATTGAGTTTCTTGATTCTGTATGTTCTGTAGCTCCATGATCATAGGAGTCATGGCATACCTGGAAAGAGACAACTGGAAGTTCATGTTGGTTATTTCACGGAAAACTGAGTCTTAACACACCAACCAGGAGCTTGCAAGTCTTTGGTACTGCCTTGGTTCTTAAGGAGTTCCCTGTAATCCCTGAAGCCCATGGAGGTGGACACCAGTAGACATTGCCAATGCTCCTTTACAGTTCTCTCTCACGGGTCTCAAAACCTAGAGCACAGATACCCAGCAACTGATCTAACCTGGCAACCCAGTTCACACAGCCCAGGATCTGTTCCCGTGCACCATTTCACCTGAGAGTCCCACACACAGGTAAGAACAGTCACGACCTATTTTGAGGCATTTCCTTTCTGCAGCACTCTTCATACATGGACCCTTCTGTGAACACACACTCAAACCAGTCCTTTTCCAACATCCCACACTACAGAAGTAAGGTCTGTTTCCCGCCCCCTCAATGCATTTGCCATTAAGCAAAAATCTAAACTCAGTAACTTCAGTTACTCTGGACCACATTGTGCCTACAAAGCCCACAAACCTTTTCTTTCAAAACAAATGTGATGTTCAAATTACTTTCCTGTCCAAATCACTGGAAGTACAAAACATACTCATCTGATGAAAACCTTTGAATTTCACAGTATTGTTTGAAGCTTTGAAAGTTATGCTTCCAGAATTAAGGTTCTCAGCAGTAAGTTCACAACATATGTTCAAATTACTGTCAGCCATGTAATTTTGATAGAAATCAAGATAAAATGTTTCCTGAAGAGCTCTCTTTGACTAGACTGCTAGAAGCATGCTGTGTATCCCATCAGACCAGAATCCAGCACAGTTACACCACCCAGGTTAAAACAGAGGTTGAATACAGTCTGCTAAAAGACCACAACAAAACCATTCCCAGTAAGCTCTGAATTTTGAGGGGAAGTGTTATGAGGAAGGGAAAAACAATGACAGTAAAAAGAATTGGAAGAACCCTGATTCTGAAACCCACATGTAAAAGGAAGCAGTTATGTCACCAGGGAATATTCAGTGCTTTGCCCATAGAGTCAGCTGCAGCACAGGGCCACATTCACCTCTCACACTCAGTGTAGCAGAAATGCCACCTCCACTTTGTCCTCCACGTCTGACGCCTGCTTCCACTCTTCAGAGTCAGACAAGTATTCAGTGGGTATCTGCATCTGCATTTGAGATGGTCACCCTCAGCAGCATTCAAGAGATCTTATCAGGATAAGTAGTTTCTGAGACCCCATAATTATCTCATCCCAAAGCAGGTGTCAAAACCAGGTCAGATGAATCACACTCTACACACACTTATTTCTCTCACCTACAAAGCAGACTACAAGTTTCAGATGCCTACTGCACACAACTGCTGGAATTTGGCAAGACAGGTGTCATCCTAAGTGCCATTAATGTAGCCGAGTTTAGCATGGACAAGAGAAGTTAAATAACTTCTTAAAAGCTATTTGCAAATTACCAACAGACTAAAGGAAAAAGGAAAAAAATTCAGTGCAAGAATCTTCTGAGCAGTCATATACACATTAGTCAAAAAACAGCACTGCTGCAGAGAGCCAAGGGTTCCAGGATGTGTATGGTTCACAGACAAGAGCAGAACACCACCAGAAATCCACTGGGAAGTCTCTATGGCATGCCTAGGCCACAGGGAGATATTAACACCTGAGGAGCTCATCAGGAGCTTTCCTTGTCATATGCATAAGTTGTTCTGAAAGTCAAGGACAATTTTCCAGCTTGTTTTCTCTCCTGCTTATAATGTGAATAACAGGTTTGCATATCCTAACTTGTGCCACATTGTTATTCAGAATTGTTTTCAGACATTCCTTTAAATGACTCCTGAGAGCACCACCTTCTAGGTTAGCACCAAGTGCCAGCCAGCTAAAAAAAACAGCCAGCTTGACATATGAGGTGTGTGATGACAGCATGGAAATAAGTTTCCCTTAACACAGAGAGACTGTATGTGAAAACCTTTACAGAGGGTTTCTATCAAAAAGTCTTTACTATTATTCTAAACCTGTGCAAAAACTGCTAACATTTCTGTCCAGGAGAGCAGTTATTTTTATGGAACCCTATTTCAATTAGATTGCTATACTTAGTGTTCTTACAAGGTCTGGATATCCGATCTCTGCTCCAGCTGATATGCCTTGGACGTGAGAGTAGGAAAGAAAAGCAAATATGAACATTTACACTGTCAGGGTGGCCTAAAGCTCAACCCTTCTAGAGACTGTAAGTGAAAGATCTCATCAAGACCAGACCCTGCCAGATATCCACACACCACTGGAAACTGAAGCACAGAGCAGATGCAGCCTGGTGATAGCAAAGGCCTGCCTGTGAAATGTTTGCCCATGCACTGGAACAAAAAGTGGACAGGAGAGTTTCAGGAGTCACATGCCCTCTTCCTCACCCAAGCCACCTGCTCTCCTTTTTCCAGGCACCCCAGTCTGCACACTCATTTTAGTATTTGGTTAGTTCTTGCTTTCAGAACAGCAGCCACCTTTCAGTTCAGTTCCACTTCATTAGAACCCCATCTCTATGCTGGGAACAAACTGTTGTATTTTAGCTCAAAACAGAGGTTGATTAAACACACTACAGGAAGAAAATTTAGCAGAATGCCTATTTGAGGCAAACAAGTTTCATCTACAAAGGTCACTTATTTTCAAATTGTTTAACATAGGGCTTTGAGGGAACTAAAAACCAACTTGTACCAACCACAGAAAGGACCAAGTAATTCTATTTTAGTTGAATATGCACATATTGTTCCAAGTCTGTCTTGCATTAAAAAGAAATCTCAATGATATAAAGAAAAGTCAAGGCAGAATCAGTTATAATTACAACATGTGACTTCATCTGAAGACCATTCACTCTACTTGATTTATCCCTATCAGTTTCTCTTAAACAAAAAAATATATATAGCAAATCAATAAATCCTTAGTATGCAGTTCTGCAGCAAATAACTACAATACTGGAGTTGGAATCAGCATCAATTACACAAGGTAAGACATTTTAGTTGGTTTTGCATGATTTAACATCTCCAAATGAAGCTCTTATCAACAAAGTAGGAATTCTTCTGATGAAACTGTTTTCTCAAATGGTATTAATTTTGCTCCTTACTTCAGAGGATCTCCAGCAATATCCTCCCATTCTATTATTATCAAACAAAACAGGAATAAATCACTCTACTGCCAGATGCAGACATGCCCTTACTTTGGTGTAATTTACAATGCCTTGTTTGGGGGGAGCAGAGAAGGAAAGAACTCAGAGTTCATGGTAAGTTGGGTTCTTTCCCTGACAGATTAGTAAGCTGACCTAGGCAGAGACGGCTGTGACTCCTTCATGAGGCAGCTATAGAAGTTTATGAAGCAGGTTATTGCTTCATCCTGGTAAAGCAACTGGTTGAGTCATCAAGCCCTTCCATTCTGAGGTTTAGCCAAACCTCACTTTCCAAAACTGCCAGCACCCCTGAAATTTTGCTGGTGGCTGCTGTTATAAATATTCTGTTCTGTTCTTTGACGATGTGAAGCTCAGATTATTCCTGCAAGAGAAACATTTGGAAAACTAACACGTAGCAGGCAAAGTTTGCCATTAGTCACATTTATCATGTTATTTACAGTGCAACAGACATTCAGGCTGCTTGTGCTGCTGTAGTGACTGGAGTCTGAGCAAGGCCTGTGTTTTAGAAATGATACTGTCTATAAAGTCAGCTTGAGCAAGGGAGCTTTGATAAGTCTGTCAGCACAACCTCACAAAAAGCAGGATTATGTCATCTCCTGTGACAGGGCCCTACTCTGCCACGGGGTTAAGGTGAGTGCTACACACGTGCTGTACCTAAGTACCCCCAAAAGCACCAGACCAGAAAAATTGATGGTTCATCTAAAAACATGAAAGAGTCTTTTAAAAAAAATATGCAAGGGTGTTTATAATTTCAGGACCACTTAAAATGCTAAGTTTGACATGTGCAGGACCTTGGAGTCTTAATTATTTGGGATAATACAGAATATTACTGTCCATATGAAGAGTGGAGATAACAGGCAATCTAGTACCAAATTAATACTTCACATCAGTGCCACTCAAATGACTGTCTGATAGACAGACTTACTGTGAGCCAGTACTCAACTGTAAACAAAGGTTTCTTATACACCAGCCACCCCAGATATGCATCTCAGCTTTGATGTATAAAGTGATCTTCACTCTGCAATTCCCTCTCCGTTCACTGCTCAGATTTTTTAAAAAGCAAGTCTTATCTAACTACCAAAAATTCAACTAGCTCAACATTATATGGCAAGATTCTTCCACAGAAGAAAGTAAAAATTGTTCAACTGTCACATTAAGTATTTAATACAGTTTTCCAAGTTGTTAATTTTTAATTAGACATTTCTGCTTTGAAACAGAAGCTGTATACACTTTAAACTGAAATAATGCCATGCTTCTCATGTTTAAGAAAAAGCATTAGTGTGGCTTTTTCTGTATCCTAAGTTGGAGATTATTTACAAGCCAGCATAACTTCAGCCAACAAAGGCATGGTTACAGCCATTTCCAATGCTCCATGTTTATGTTAAAGAGAACTCGCACTTCTCGTTCCACTGTGCGCTACTGATTTAACTGCGTCCTCCCTACGTGATTTTCCTGGTTGAACCAGACAAGTCTGCCTACTCTAAAGTCTCTGTGTCAGCAAGAATTTGGCAGAAAGATGAAATAAAAGTATTCAGAGAAATACCTCAGTCTGTAAAACCTTTGGGCTTGACAGCTGTGGAGACTGGAAGAGAAGCTTTACACCCTGTTGTCTCCATCTCCTTTTAAAGAACATCAAGTTTTGGGGCTGTAAAAAGAACAGTTTATCCTCCCCCAGCTCCCTTGGGGGGTGAACTCTGCTAACCCAGTGCTACACCAATCTACATACTTGCCATAGACTTTTTTTTTTTTTTTTTTTTTAAGTTCAGAGGCGCTTTTTCTTTCTTTTGGTTTTTCCTGCACCTTGCCTGGAAGAAATGGACATGTCATGGCTTCTGTTTCACATTTTTACCAACCCAAAGTGCCCCTCCCCTAAAAAAGTAAGAAGAAATATGTTTGAATTTTAAGATATTTCCAGAAGCTGCTACAGCTTACAAGTAAGTTGATTTGAGAGGGAACAGTAGTTTTACAGATACCACAGATACCTGATCCTCCAGCTCTAGTTAGACTACCCTTTTTAAATGGCTTTGGTATTAAGAGATCCCAACTCATCACTTCCTTAACACTTAAAAATAACCCCCAAAACCAAAACCAAACCCATCAGAACTACCCGAAGTTCTTACCACCTTGTTCTTGTGCCTAAATAGGAACAAGCACGTGTCAATAAAAAAACAGCTACTACACTAAGTCTCTGGGGATCCAGCTCAAGATTTCCTTAGCAAAGGCACTGGGAAGCCACATAGAATTTGGGCGATTAAAAACAACCCACATCTAACTTGAAGTTATATTCTGTGACTGTCATTGAATGTCCCTTCTCTCAGAGCATTATCAACATCCAGAACATGCCACTGAAGTGCATAAGCATGTTGTACATGGTGCTGTGGTACCAGCTCTCTGCTCAAGTTACAAGCCAGCTTGCTTTAGAAAAAAAAAAATGTAGGAGTCTGTCTTCATACACTTACAGGAGCAACTTCAGGTTATGCTCTCAAGTTTTGCTCTGTTTGATAAGAGCCATTGTTTTACATCTCACTGACAACCAGCAGCTTCACCAGCTGACCTATACTTTGACAAAGTACTCAGGAATTAAAACAGCTCATTAAAGTGCTCTGTCCCAGACACCACCTTTACCCATAATTAAGAACCAAAGCATATGGGGGACCAAATAGGTAGCCACTCTGAGAACTACTATTTAACATTCCTCCCTCCTCCTGCCATTGGTTTTTCTTCTTGGCATCAAAAAGAGATATCGAGGGTCTCACCATTAAACAATTGTTATACTCCTCAACTGCTCCACCTTTACACAGGTTTCAGATTCTCACTTCAACCTCCCTCCATTTCTAGATGTCTTGCTTCAACTTCAGATCTCTCGTTATTATTGAAGCACAAGTGAATGATCTAAAGCAATTTAGGATCACATAACTCGCATCAACTGTCTGCTTATTGTCCTCCAAATTCCAACCACCAGGTACAACCCCATGGCTCACCACATTTGATATAGGCAAAAACTGCATGGAGCAGAGAGACTGAGCATCAGTCCCACCAGGGCAAATACCACCAGAGTGGTGACTTTTGGTTTGAGGTAGAAAAATCAGTGTGGGTATAAACAAAGGGACACATTGGAGCAGCTGAGACTTAGAAGAAGACAGTCAGCAATAGGAAAGGAAGATCGTGAAGCTCAGTCTCTGCACTGCGACTTCAAGCAGCCTGACACAAGAAAAATCAGTGTCAGTCCAGTGCCAGCTCACTTCAGATGTCACATAGAAAACAGTTTCTTCCATATGTGATAACTGTCTCAGGTCAGTTATTCCACATAGGACTTTTGAAGAGTTCAAGACTCTTCTTCAATGCTCACTACACTTCATGCACACTCAAAGTCACTTTTAATATGGTTTCAATTTCTTTTAGTACATGTAAAGGGATACCAAAGGTATTGATACTACTTAAAACACAAACCCCCCACAAGAGCTGCATGGTGCAAGCAAATGGCTGCAGTCAGTACAGATGAATCAATAACAGGGGCAACTGGAAAAGCTCACCAATTTTTACCAGTACACATGAAGTCTTCAGAAAAGGGTGAGCAAAAAGTTAAACAGCTGTTAACCCCTACATCTAGTGGTCTACAAATCTACTTACATATCCAACCAGTCTGCGCTTACACAAGGTCTTAAGACTTCACAAGACATAAAAAAAACCCAAAAAAAAACCACCACAGAAGTTGAATACTTACTATCAAGAGACTTCAGCTAAATGTCCACCTTTCTTTTGTGGAGCACAACTAGTAGATTAAAAGAGAAATTCCAGACAGCTGAACAGCTATTCTAGGCTATCAAATGCTTGTTTTTATCAAGTTAGAGAGTAACTATTCTACACTATTGTTTCCCTTAAGGGATCATATATAGGAGAGAAGCTTCATGTCACACAGTCTGGAGCTCCTGCAGCAAGCTCATACTGAGGCGTTATTAGCTTATCTGAACGTGCAGACACCTCACTGAGTGTCACCAATAACTTCAGCAGTTACCAGGGCATTAACAGGTGCATGCCGATGTTCAGGACTAAGGCCACAGTACGAGATTTTTAGCCACGGTATGAGATTTTTTTTTTTTTTTAAGAGTTTCACCTTAAAGGGGTAAAACATTCTGTGCTAGTAGTTAACGATATTGAAGTTTCTCAAACTGATCATCAACCAAAACCAGAGAACAGCGCTGGAAATGCACAAAGACACCATGCAGCTCGCTATACCCGGTTATGCAACCTCGTCTCCTTACTGCTAACAATGCTGCTTTCCACCCTTAGGCTTTCAACGACATTAACTGAAGTCCCGGGCCAAAATCCTCCTCCGGGAATTCCTGTGCCACTCAGTGACCCCATCCCTTTCTATGGCTACTCGGCCAACTCCAGTCAGCGCTGTAACTGCAGGATTTTATGTACACCTGGCACACATTTCCTTATCTGGGTAGGAAGCAATTTTTACGTAAAGGACGAAAAAGGCGACCCGATTCTCCCACGGCACCGGGCGGACCCTTGCGCTTCCTCGAGTGGATGGCCGTATCCCGGCCCAGCAGGCAGAGGATGCGGCGAACATGTGCGAGTGGGGGAGGGAGGAAGGGAGCGCTGCCGGCTCGTTTCCCTTTAAGTGTGGCAGCGCACACATGGAGCCGCATTGTGCGGCCCCGCGCATGCGGGTCCCCTCGGCGGGGCCGGGCCGGGCCAGCTCGGCCGCCCGCCCGCCCGGGGACAAAGGGAGGGGGCGCGGCGACACCGAGCCCGGCTGACACCCCGCTGACACCCGCTCCCCTCCGCCGCCGGCCCGGGCCCAGCGCCCCGGCCCCGTCCGTCCCCCAGCCCGGTCCCCAACTCCTCCTCCCCGGTGCCCGTCCCGCCCTC
>VZTJ01005837.1:321-13616 GCA_013397795.1 Orthonyx spaldingii | reverse complement strand
CCGCCCGCCACAGCACGCAGGGTCCCGGGCAGGGCAGCGCGGCCGTGGCTCCGAGCCGCCCTCCGCCTCCTGCTCCGAGCCCTCAGCGCCGCCACCTCCCGCCCCCCCCGCCAGGAATTTCACCGCACTCGCGGTCGCGCAGGCGCAGCCGGGCCGGCCAGCGGCCCTTCCGCGCCGCCATCTTGAGAGCGGCTGAGGGCCGGGGAGGCGGGAGCCGGGCTCGGCCGCCATGTTGGGAAGGTCGCTGCCTCCCCTCCCCGGGTCCAGCCCGAGTTAGCGGTGACGAGCGGAGAGCGCTTCGTGAGGGGAATCTGCTCACGAAGGACATTTAGGGCCGTAAACTAAAGCACAACAAGTTCCACCTCAACTGGAGGAAGGACTCCTTTACGTGAGTGTGGCAGAGCACTGGGACAGACTTGTCCAGGAAGGGTGTGCGGTCTCCTTCTCTGGAGAAATGCCAAACTCACCTGGACCTTCCTGTGTCACCTGCTCCAGGTGACCCTGCCTTGGCAAGGGGTTAGACTGGTGATCTCCAGAGAGCCCTTCCAACGCTAACGATTCTGGGATCTGCAAAGGACGTTATTAGGAAGGAATGCTTGCTTTTGAGGGTGGTGATGCCCTGGCACAGGGTGCCCAGAGCTGTGGCTGCCCCATCCCTGGGAGTGTCCAAGGCCAGGTTGGATGGGGCTTGGGATGGTGGAAGGTGTCCCTGCCCATGGCAGGGGGTGGAAGGAGATTCTGCTGACGTCCAGCAAACCCCGAGACACATCTGCTGTCATCACCAGGCTGCACAGGACTGTCGGATACAGGGAGTAAGGAACAACAGTGTCTGTGCTCAGAGCCCTGCTGGCCCTCGGGCTGCTGCCATCTCCCAGCCCGCTAAATACGGCAGGAGTTTGAGGAGGAGCTTAAAAAAGCAGCTAAGCAGAACAGGTTAAAAGAGTTATCAGCTGCTGGGTAAAAGTTGCTCGCACAGGATTGCTGCAAAATGTACATTTTTGTCTGTATTTGCGATGGGGGTGCTTTGGAGCACTGTGCCACTGCACTGAGGATGCGCCCAGGGAAGAAAAAGAGAGATAAAAGGCCTAAATCCACCCTTACACTTATGAGGCGAAGGGGTTTTCCTGCATTAGTGAATCCCTGAAGGGCAACCTAGGCTTGGGTTTGGATCTCCAGCAAAAACCTTCAGGAAAAGGGCTTTTTAAGGATGACTGCAAGTCTGAAGACAGGCACTGCTGAGGGAAAGCGCTAAAAAATAAGGTAGTTTATCCCAAGGAACGAAATAAATGGCCAGGCGAAGCCTGACAAACGTATGAATTGTCTGTATGCTCATGTGTTCACTGTGAAAAATATACTGTGATAAATAGGTGTGTGCAACTCTAAAATAAAATGTATGGGCTGCTCTGCTCCTCTGCCCTAGGCTTTAATCATTTCATTGGATTCCCTAATTTTTACCTTTCAGTTCTCAAGGAAATGCAGTTTTTGGCTAATTGGATGAACCATTATTACTAGTGACAGAAAGCAGGAAACTCCCTGCTCTATTGCAGAAAGAAATTACTACAAAGGGATTTATCCTGTATCAGTTTGCAAAAATGTTCAAATCCTTTATAAAAAGGAATTTTTAAAACTTTTTTTTCTAGTACAAGGGCTTTATTTTATGAACACCAAAACTGGCTTGCAACAAAAGGAAAGAGAATGAGCAATGGTAACATCATTTTCTGTGCTCCAATTTAGAAGGCCCAGTATAGTCTGAGAGTTTCATTACTGTGCTAGTACAATTAATCAGAATACTATTCCCAGATATTCTTCAGTTCTGATTAAATCTGTGTCCTTTTCAATGATTAAGATGGGATGACAGAAGACATCCCATAGTGTATGATACCATTACTGAAATTCATCTCATAAGGGTGTCCTTAGCCAAAGAAAGTCTTTGTGAAAGCCTTTCTCCTCTGTAGGTTGATTCTAATTCCTAAATGCATTTTGTATTTGTATTTTGTATTGCTTCAGTCAGGTTCATTCAGTCTTAAAAAACAATCTATCCATTTAAACATAGGAGGCTATCATGTGCAAGTGCATTTTGTAAACTTATTATGCTAAGAGACAGTCACCCAGATTGGAATTCAGGCGTGTTGATGGGAAGTGACACTATTGTGGATGGTATTTCTCTTTCAGGAATAAAAAGTAGGCTTTGTTCACAATGTCAGTTAAGCCAGCACTAAATTCACTCACTCAACTTTCTGTACCTGATGTCAGTTCAGGCATGAGTACACTTTCTGACAGTTCTATTAATAGAGGACCTAACTACAGCACTGAAGATTGAAAGGTTATATGAAACAACTCTATTTCTATTATATTCTGTTAATCAAAATCATTCTGGATTGTTCACCATTCGGTCACTTGGTGGCAATTACCTGGCTTAAGAAAGGAAGTTTTCTGTGCTCTCCTATACTTTGTGTATGGTTTTCCTTGTAAGGAGCATAGGAGATTGTAGGTTGGAAAAGAAGAGAAGGTTTGTACTGGCACAAATGACCTGGATTCCTTTATTCTGGTGACAAATTCAACCCTAGTTTATAAAAGTTTTGTGTTTCATTATGGGAAGCATGGGCAGTTTGAAGTGCTCTAACCCTGCTCTGTGAAATCACCTTGTGTGCAGCTGCAAAATGTCCAAGGTGGCCACGGTGGTGAGGGCAGGTGTGTGACCGAGGCATGAACCAGTTTAGTGTTTCCTGGCAGCAGTGAAGACTCTGTGGAATCCCATCATGAAAAAGGAGCTGTCATGCCACTCTGTTGGCCTGCATCTCATGTTGCCTGTCCTTAAACACACCAGGCTGTCTGAAAAGGGGGAGAAGCCTTTCCCTGCTAGATGAAGTGATCTTTTGTTCTGTTAATATCTACTTGCTGTACTGCCTATGCACAAACACCTTGTCCTACTGTTTGTTGAGGCAACATGCACCACATTTGAGGAAAAGATCTCAAGATAGGAGAGATTGGTTTTATGAATTTGTTTTACTGTCCCTGGCATGCAGCCTCTCTGCAGCCATCTCTCCCATCTCTGCATTGAGTAGAAGGGCAATAAGAATTTAGATGACTTTCTCCTTTCTGAGACCATTTCTGGTATAATGACTGTTCAGCTCCGACAGCCTTTTGCTGTGGTCCTTACTGCATTAATCTTTCAATTGGCAAAGGTATATTATCATAATAATTCATCTCATTATTAGAATAGGAAATCCTGACACTTTTTCTGGCACCTTAAAAAGGAGCAAGGCTTCACATTCAGCATCTTACTTTTCTTGAAGATGATGTCTTTCATTTGACTTTCTCCCCAATTGCCCCTTCACAAAACAAATCACAGATTACACTAGTAAACAGTTTCCAGCTGGATTCACACTGTTAACATCATCTGCTCCCCTGCTTCAGCTTCTTGGCAAACTCAAAAAGCTGATGGTAAGATAGACACAGCTCCCTGTAACATGTTCTGCAAGGTTCCTCTAATTTTACGAGCTAGAGTCAGTGAAGAGACATTTTAAATGGTAGCATTGTGAAGTATCAGTTTTTAGGCTTAAAAACAGTTCCTGATAGGTAAAAAAGGGACCATTTATATGTCCTTTATAGCATTTGCAGGTTTGGGTTTCTTGCAGTTTATATCTAGCAAACAGTAAAGGTGAAGTGTTTTAAAGGCTTATGTTTCGGATCCAAGTTGTCACCAGGAAATAATATCAGTTTGCTGATCAGTTCTGTGTTCCTGCCTACCCCTTGCACTTGGTTTTGCTGTGCTTTTGTTGATACATAAGTAGTTTGCTCTAAGGAATCTCTTTTTTGAATAAGCCTTGACTGAATTTACTTGTGAGTAGTAAAATCTAAATTACTTCTTCATTTATTGCATGTAGAGGTAACAGTTGGCCATTACCATGGATATGCATCATAAAGAAAAATGCTCTGAAAGTTCCTTGTGAAGAAAGGAACTGGGAAAAGGGAGACAGCAATTCATTGTATTTTTGTGTTTGATTCATAGCTCCTTGCTGGCTTGTATAAGAGCATAACAAGGACTAAAAGCTGTTTTGTTCCCAGTCCAGTGTGACCTATAAAGAAAGCGGGGACTAAACCTGGGCTGAACACATCAGTCTGGCCTCAAGCATTTGTGCTGAATTCAGGGCTACTCCTACAGAACAGGTTCAAAAGTTTAACTGTTACTCAAATGCTGTCGGGCTCACGTTTCACTGGAAGTGGGTGTGTGTGAAGAAGTGAGATTTCCTGGAAAAATATGGACCAGTGAATCAGTAGCATGGCAAACAGAGAGAGGCCTGCTACAGGAATTGCTGCAGCTGCTCCAATACATCTCCTCAGAACTTGCCTCGTGCAGGCCATGATGCAAATGTTGACATTGACTTGTGCTGTAGCAGTGCTCAGCTTCTCCAGCTCAGAGCAGGGTCCTGCTGAGTTAACACTAATCCTTGATCTCCTGGAGAGGTAAGCATCCCCAGTCTTCCTTACCAGTTCAAATAGTCAGAATGGACATGCATGGCAGTCCATGGTCCTAAATTGTCTAGACCAAGATAGCAGAGCAAGCCCTGGAGCCAAAAATAGGAGCTAGTCCTGACTTAGGTTCCTTGATAAATGAAACCACAATGACCCTAATGTTCAAACCTCACCATGTGTCTGTCTGTCATTCCTTAATAAATCCAGCAGTATTCCCTCTAGGTCACTGACCACAGATAAAGGCTGTAGTTGTGGCATGAAGCGTAGACAGTGATTGCTTGAGCCACGGAGAGCAGATGTAGATGTGGATGAAGTTGGTCACTGAAGGGTGACACCTAAACCAAGTGTTTTGACCTGACTTTTGGGTGAGATTTCTGCTATGAATCAGGCTTGACAGGAATGGTTGTGGTAAAACAGTCTCTGGAACTGCAGGAAATCCTTATGGATTCTTACGGTGGTGTTGATTCAGGCTTTTGGCAGAAAGGTGCTGTTCAAGACCTGGGTAAACCAGAATGACCTTGTCCAAACTTTATTTGTATAAGCTTAAACTATTACTTAAACTGATAGTGTTCTCAGCTGGAAACAGGTCATTAGTGGTAGGAGAGGGTAAAGTGATCCCTGAGAGGTATTCACTTTACACAACATGGACATAATTTCTTCAGAACTGGGTTTCTGTCCGCATTATTAGTAAAAAACAACATCAAAATAAATCTGCAAACAAAAGCAGCAGAAACTAATGAAGAAAGACTGTCTTAAATCCAAAATAGTTATGGGGAGGGTTAAGCTAAAATGAAAATTGCAATCTTCTAACTCAATATTTCTAAATAATTGAGTGTGAGAAATCTTCGCTCTGCAACCTGAAAGCCTGACCTAATTGACAATCAGTTTAATATACCTGACGGAAAGCAGTCATGAGATCCACTGCTGTGTCAGTGCTCAATCCTTGGAACAAACATAAGGATGTGAAATACGAGGCAGGTCATAATTGATTTGCCTTTTCTGAAATGCTGGCATGTTACTGCAGGAAAATAAACATCCCTTGAAGAAACAAGGACATATACTCGAGAATGGTTATTTGTATGTAAATTTGATGCCAGAAGTTAAAATACTGTTTTCACTATTTCCTTTTTTTTTATTGTTGGCTTAAACAAGAGATCTAATACTTGATTCATGATTTAAAATGGCAAGCTGGAAATACTAATTTACATAATTTATTTTGTATTTATAACTTTAAATTGTTTTCTTAAATAGCAGATTCCATGTACTTGGCATGACGTTACTTTTTGACAGTCAGTAGGACTGGAGTAGTCATTGATTTAAGATATGTGAACATATATCTATTAAAACTTTTCATTTTGTTCTTTAATCTATCAAGTACTATTTTATTTGTTAGATGCTGTGAGCTTTTAATTGATGCTTTCTGTAAGTTACATTGGATGGGATTCAGTTAAAATGCACAAAGGAATCATTAAAAATGAGAAATGAAAATTTGGTTTTAGCTCCCCCCGCTTCCAAGCTATTCATACTACCAGATCTCATCCTCCCACAAGTTAGAGCTAAGCATCCCACACCTCGATTTTGCACAAAGTTTGGAAAAGGGAAAATCAAACTGGCTTCTTTTTCAAAGCCGTGTTTGGTTCCCATCTCTTAATGAACCAGGCATCAAAATGAACTTGTTGAATAAACTCAGATGAAGAAATTATTTTCTTTCTGCACCTGCAGATGAAGCCCTGCTGTAAGGAGCTGGTTCAGCACTCCACATGCTATTTCCAGCCACTTACTCAGTAACACCCACCAGTTCAGTGTTTTGACTTTCTCTGAAATTTCTGCAGCAAGCCTGAACTACTGGTATATTCTGTACTTTGTGATGCTGGATTTCATGGAGTGTGGGCTGCCCTTATTTCACATTTTATTTTAGATAGGGCTGTTTTTAAAAGAACAGACATACTTGGTTTAAAGAATTACACTTTAAAAATTACACTTTTAACCTGCTAAATTCTTTACTTTTGCTCACATTTTATAAAATATATCCCAAATATTCATTTTGCAAAATGTATTCCAGTTGATGCCTCTTACCTCAAACTGTGGCCGGAAATGGTTTGCTATGAGGTATATCAAGTGCTTGGCAACAAAGTTAATTTTTTCCTGGAACAGTAAACTTGCAGTTCTTTGAGATATGCTCATATTTGTACCTGACACATTCTGGTGCCTTTGCGAGTACAAAATTAGTGCAGTGAAACAAGGGAAGGGAATTTGTCTGCAGCCAGGGAGGTGTTGGGTAGAAATTGCCCAGAGATGAAGAGAGCAGTGAATGTAACTGTGAGCTGCACAAAGGCTCTGTGACAGCAACACGACCTGCACTGCACAGTTCAGTGCCAAATCCCTTAATGTGGATGCACTTAGAGATGTTGTGTGAGGATTAGTCCCCTCAAGGAAGCAAAATAGGTTAAGGTAGTGTCAGTCCAGCCATCAACGGGCTACAGTGTTATCATATAATACCGTATTTGCCTCTACTAGAAACTTACACAACCACAACTCTTGTATTATACACAGGAACTCTGGAACTGAATTGAATTTCAGCAGAAGCCCAAAGGAAAAGCTGGGCTTTGGAGCACCAGGCAGGTCTGTGGTGGAAAGAGGTGGGTGGACAAAAGGGATGAGCAGCTCGGACCTGTGGAGTCTGCTGATTTCAGTGTGTGGCTGTGTAGGACTGCTTTGGTTTGCTGTCAGGACTAAGAATTTGTTGGAGGAGGAGAAAAGGGGGAGGGGGAATGGAGGCAGTGAAAACACAGGTGGCTTCAGTTATATTTGGCTTTTTGAACAGATTAATCACTTTGCTGATCTACACTGTCCTTATTCTGCACTTTTAAATCATTTCTTAAGGAAGCATTTTAATGAACTAAGTCAGAAGACATTCTATTGATATAAGCCTTGTTGGAAGGTAAAGAATTTTTCTTTTTTTTTTTTTTAATAGTTTGGAAAATTGAGTGATTGCAGTTCCTGTATGACTTCCAGTTAAATTCCTGCAGCCATTCTGAACTTTGAAACAAAGCCTCTTCTTAGCTTCATCTAACTTCAGGATTTACAATAATAAACCTCATAACACTTTTTTTTTCAAGCAAATGTACCTGCTGAAGTTGATATTAATGTTCTATTGTGAAAAGCATCTAAAAAGCTACTTTGAAGTATGGAAAAGAGACTTTGCTGGTTGCTGGCTCATAAGAACAAAGAGATAATTTTGTTCTTCCACTGGTACTGAACTTGTCTTAAGCAAAAGTAGCTTCTAAAATCATGAGAATAAAATTCTTTTATTAGCAGCTTGAGATTCTGTATTCTTATACTTTATCAAAAGTGTGAAAATGCCAGCATGATTCCAGGCAGGAAAGAAAGAAAGGCCAGAGTTTATTCATGTACCTTATAATTTTATATGTAAGACATTTTGAGACCATCTTCAGAGCAGGTAAAATTTCTGGTATAAAGAGTGAATGGAAGGAGATTGTGAATGAAATGAATAGAAAGAGGTTTAATATCTATCTTTTTACTTTAATAATGCTAAGTAATTAAGAAATGATTCATATAGTAATTTTATTACTGTGGTTTTAAATTTTGTAAAGACCATTGTATGCAAACCACAGCTTTAAGAACCAGGCTGAAGCCTGAAAACATCTTGTACGTTAGTTAACAAGAGTCAGATGTTAAGTAGAACTGTGTAAGTGTTTCAAAGTTTTAATGTTTATTGTTTTCTTTCTCCCTTTAAATTATTGATGCTTTAGGACTGCATGCTTGAGGTCCCTTTGCTTTAGCACAGGAAGTTATTTACAGAGCAAGGAGTTCTTACCAACTCTTTTCTCCCAGGTTACCATATAACTGATAGATGATCCTTTCCACACTTCTTGGGGTTTTTTTTGGTTTTTTTTTTGCTCCATGTTAATGGATTTTTTAAAAATTTTGTGTCATTAAAAGTAGATGTTTGACTGGCCAAGATTTTTACAGACTTTTTTATCTCTAGTGGATTAAAATCAAACAGAAGATGCCCAGGAAAAGAGTGACTCTGGCCACTTTCTCCATTTGTTCTCTTCTTGTTGCACTGGCAGCTGCCCTCTGTCTATGGTGGGTACCTATCAGTGATAGTTATGGATATATTTTAATCCCAATTCCCTATCTAAATTGCATTATAACTTTAAGAACTTCCAAATATTTGCATAATAACTGTCATAAAAATCAGCATCCTGGGGTTAGGATGACCAAGCTTTCCTTTGGTTGCTGGCAGAATTTGTTTCCCAGTGCTATCAGTTAAGCATGGCTCTCATGAGTTCCTGTACTTACCCTTCCCAAAAGGGTGAATCCAGCCTCACTCTGCCTTACTGGAAGCATTGAGAGTGACACTAAATCTCTTTGTGCAGGACTTTCTTCTGGGAAGTAGAGGTATTTTCAATACATAATTAGACTATTTTTAATTTAAATCAATGTTTATTCAAATTTTTAGTTAACCCTGACCTCAACATTCTCTGTGGTCATTAAAATACTGTGTTCACTGCAGAATAGTCTTCCCTTTCAGTCTGGAGGTACTGAGGGTGGAAAGAGAGAGGCCTCATAGGGAAAGGCCTCCATTTTTGTTCTGTCAATGCCTGTCTGTTTGTCATTACTCATAATAAATTACTCTTACATGCTTTACTGTCATCTTAATTAAGAGGACTCTGGTGTATCTCAGTGAAGACTGCAGTGCTCAACTAATGGTTCTTCTGGGGATGAATGTTTCACTGTGGTAGGAAGGTCAAAACATAGGTTAAATAGACATTTAATTCCACAGTTTTCTTCCAAAATCCAAGCAGATGTCACAGCCCTTTTCTGCTATAATTGTGTCAGAAGCATCCAGAATCCCAAAATGCAAGAAACTCACTTATCAGCTATACCAATAAAAATAAGATTGAGCTAAAAAATGGTAAAGGCCAAAGCAGATACACTGGTTGGTGAAATAGTATCTTTGGTGCACAGTAACTATAATTCCTCACTTCTCTTGACCTCCACGAGCTGCTCTGTGCTTGAATAAATCTCAGCTAGAAGAGGAAGCTCTGTTCCAGCCATGTGCAGTTCCCTCCTTTGTCTGATGTTAATGCAAAATGTTCTCATTTGCAAAGGAGATTTTTGCTTTTCTTTTTGTTTTCCCAGAGAAGAAGAAGGGAGCAGTTAATAGAATTGGAGTGTGTTCATCTTTTCTGCTCTGTCATTATGTGCTGGAACTGTAATTTCTTCTGCTATACCTTTTGGGACAGAATTATATGGATACAACCAAGGAGAATGTTACCTGTGAGATAAGTTATCCAGGTAAGCACCCCAAGAAATTTTTTGTAAAGCTACAGTTTGTTTGCTAATTTAAAAGATGTAGGGGAAAAGTCTGAACTGGCTTCCCTGCCCAACCAAAAGCATGATCTGCTTTCCAGGAAGTAGGAAGTTATATAGAGCTTATTTGTCAGCAATAATGAAACAGTAGATTTTATACTTTAGTGTGTGTAAATTTTATTTGCTGTTATCACAATGCTAGAGTATGTTCCACTGAATCCACACTGGGTTTTGTGCTGTTAGTCGGGCAACAAGAAAGAAAGCACGTTAGATAGGAATTCAGGGTGAGGAGGTAAAAGGGATGTGGTGACTAAAAATGTAGCATTTATTGAAACTCACAGAATGAGAATCTTCCTAGCAGATATTTTCCAATTAAGTGTATAGTGGATCAGGTGGTCCAGCTGGTTTTCTTGAAGTTTTTGGTAGTAGTGGCCTATTCCAAAGATTGTTAGTCTGGATGGTTGAGACCATTGCAACATATTTGTTCCACAAGATGCATGCAAAGGACAGAGACTCAAAGTAAATAGTGGCTCATACATCTAGTTCTACCTGCAAAGGTGAAGAAAAACTTCTGGCAATCTAGTTTTGATTATTCAGGTACTAAATTTCGTGCTAAAATATGAAATATTTCCTAACAGCTTTTGAAGTCATTAGCAGTTGCTACCTGAGTGTTAATCATGGCTAATGTAGCTACCAGCACCACACAGAGATAGAGAGCAGATTCAACAACATGCAGGTGCAGAATTTCTCAAACTTTCCTCAGAAGGAGAGTGCTGGGGCTCCCTCCCTCTCAGCTGGGTATTCCAAGGCAGTAACAGCCTGGCAAATGTGCATCAGTCTGGAGGGCTGAAAGGGAAGGAAAATACACCCGTTAGCAGATGAGTCATCTCTGGAGTTTTGTAATATGGGCTTTTATGAGAACAGGACCAAGCGTTGGTTCTGTAATAGATCTGTAACTGAAAGTGATGCTACTTTTATACGTGATTACATTTTTGAGTTGCCTGCCCTCCTGTCAGGCTGGTCAGTGCCAGGTTTAAACTGTCAGACTGCTGCAGCCCAGGTGTTCATGTCTCAGTCCAAGTCTGTCTTCATGTTTTAGCTCTGTAGACTGGGTTCAAAACCAAAGTGAGTTTTCGTGCAGCTTTGGTATCAGTAGTGACAAACCTTAAACCCCCACAGCCTCTCACCTGAATCTCTGTCACTCTGCAGCTCTTTTGCAGTCACTGTAATTGTCTTTGAATCTCTTTGGAGTGGAATATTTCAGGTGGGTCTGGACATGCATTATTGAGCTGTCTATCAGAATGATGTTAAATTCCACTTTTCTGGTCTTGTCAGACACTAAAATTACTAAGTTTTGCAGCAATCCAAATTTCAGTTATTTTCAGAATCTCATGATTTATGATTTTGCTTTCATCACAACAGGCTTATAATACATACACCTCAAAATACAGACCAGTCTTGTATGTTCTGCATTAAATGCATGCTTGTTGGTTCTAACCATATTGCAGCAATTAAATGTACACTTGCAAATACACACAAACATGTATTTTCTTTTGCTGACTTTATGTTCTCTGTCTGGGTAATGCGTGAGAGAGATACCAAAAGCAGTTTACTTCTTTCTTCCTAAAATCAATATTGTTAGACCTAGTCAACAATGAATATTATTTTCATATTTAGTTTTTCACAGATTTTGTTGCTGTTTGCTATTCAGTGGCTTAATAAGCTTCTTTTTGTTACATGTATGGGAATGGTTTGGAGTTAATCAGGATAATAAAATATTTTCAATTTATATCTTTCTGACATCTTGGTTCACTGTTAATGCCCTTTCTGATGTAGCTTTCTGGGAAAGCTCTGGCAAACCTCCAAAGCTGTTCACGGATGCGGCAGCATCCACCATCAGAGGATATTTGGATAAATAAATACATTCAAAGGCATTTTGTAGTAAATACTTGGAAACCCTTTCAGGGCAAGCTGGAAGCTCTCACATCAGTTGTGTGTAAGCAGTGCTGTCAGAATTCAGGCATGGCACATTTGTTGGCCTGCTGAGGATCAGTCAACCAGTTTAACTATCCCCAAACATGTGTGTTCATCTGGGGAGTCTCAGTTGCCTTTATGAGGTTCATCAAATCAACTTTTGGTACCACAGCCAGACTTCAAATGGTGTAAGAAAATATGTTGCTGTGTGTGTGGACTAATGCCAAACTTGAGAATAAAGAGGTTCTGACCTGCTGCTCTCATGGGAGGGTTTAACTGCATGGCACAGCTATGAGATCTCGTGCTCAAATGAACCACCAGGAGAGCAGAGCTTCTGAAGGAGTATGACAGGGATAAAAAGCTGGTTTTTATATTACATGGGCACCTGGCACTGCCAGGGTAAGCTGTGGAGGCAAGCACTGCACTTTGTTCCAAGAAAGGAACTGCCTGACTGACAGAACAAATAAGGAAAAAATTGAATTTGCTATAAAGAAATGAGCTGTGATCTTGCCTAACAAAAGCTGACTTGTATAGTGGCATTCTGTATGCCCACATTGCCAAAGTGGATTGTCACACAGTGCAAAAGTGGATTGTCACAAACTTTTACTGGAAGTTTGCTGCGGTGTGGTCTGGATGAACATGAAAATTGTGGTTGGAGAACAGGACAAGCAGGCAGCTAAGGCAGAGTGGTTATCAAGGAATGATGGCTATGGGAGCTGACAGAGGAAGGCAAAGCCACACGGGCCCTTTTAAAAACCACTGCACGCTTGTACCCAGCAGTGAAACCCAGAGTGGGTGGAAGGAGGTGGCTGGTGGCACTGAGGGAAGGGAGAAGGGGAATGTACAGAGGTGGTGGCACCAGTGGCCAGGTAGTAGAGCAACAAAAGCATGAAGTGGAAGTGATATCGGGAAACTTTAATGAAAGGCAAAAAAGGAATCAAAAGAAGAGTTTAGAACAGATGGGTTTGTGTTTGTGAGGAACATTTTGTTTAATCTGACTCTGTCTTTGGAAAATTTGGAATTTGGAAATTCTGGTTTATAAAAGCAGACTTGTGTTCTTGCCACAGCAGTTATAGTTAGAAACCTGCTTTGGCCGTCTCAAAACATCAGGTCTAGCAGTAAATGTCAGGAGTTGAGAGCAATATGGCATGTTCCCTGGAAACTCCGAGGACGCTTGGATCAAGAGACATTTAAACGATCCACAGTGAGACTTAAACGCTGATGAGCTGCCCCGGGAGGCCTTCCTAACATGGTCTGAGCTGTGGCTGGGCGTCAAACACGGGAAATATTCCTGGGAAAGGACCCGGAGCCAGACGGGAGCGGGCTCGGAGGTTAAACACGGGAAGTATTCCTGGGAAAGGACCCGGAGCCAGAAGGGAGTGGGTTCGGAGCGGCGGGCTCGGGAGTCAAACATGGAAAATATTCCTGAGAAAGGACCTGGAGCCAGAGGGGAGCGGGCTCGGGGATCAAACACGGGAAATATTCCTGGGAAAGGACCCGGAGCC
>VZTJ01005836.1:2099071-2202199 GCA_013397795.1 Orthonyx spaldingii | reverse complement strand
ATAGGAATATTTTTAAGATCTATGTCTTGCCAGTTTTCTAGTAACCATACATCCTTTAAACCATCCAGTCCCCTTTTTATTTGTCTTATTAAAAAGCCTTCTTGTCTCTTGAATCGAGACAAGTGCCCAAGCATGGAGATTTTCCCACTGCAGGAAAGGCTGTTATGCACAGAGTTGGCATTGTTTTACCATGCCACACATAAAATGATATCATACATATATATAAATATATATATATAAATAAATGAGATCTTCTATAGATTTATGGGGGATATGGGCTAATGTCACACAGAGCATTTGGTACTATGTTTTTATATGAGTTTGCTGATATTTCCATTGAATGACCCATCCTATTTAGCCGTATGACACTTAATAATCTCACTGCTTGAAATAATGTCAGAAGATTCTGTTAACGGTAGAGCAGTCCCACATTGTAAGTTTGAGACAGCTCATTTGCTCACAATCCCTGCAGCACACTTCCATTCAGACATTGCCCATTATGTATAATCATCTGGGAGTAAAGCAGGCTCAGTGCAATATTTGGGATAGTGCAATGGAAAGTGAGAATCATATGGATATATTGCTAAAATTCTCATGTACTTGGACTGAATATGGAAAACTGGCCATCATCAGACGAGAACTATAACCAGTAATTTATACTTGGCTACCATTTCTTACTTACACTGGGAGGGAAATCTAGTTTAAACCTTGTTTCTGTGCTCATTAATACCAGATATGTGCACACCTGGATCATCCTCTATACAAAACATGATCTGGCTCAGGTATGAGAATTTGACAGTATTTATGTCAAATTAATCAGAGTATTCACTGCACTGTTTATCCTGGCCTGATGACGGCTGCAGGAAGAGAGATGATAGCTGATCCAGCATAAAATCATGCTTTTGAAATATATCAAACAAGTGTGAATTGGCCAAATGAGTTTGTACTAGTTCTGCATTTTGCCTCAAGAGGTAATAACATTTTTGATCTATTAAGTATGTCCTTAAAACTGTTTTTGCTGTCATCCCAACTGTAGTTTACAAAGAAATAGATTTTTCCATTTTTAACTTGTGTATACAGAAGTGGAGCTGTGCACAAAGAAATATATGTTTGCTGCCTTGTAATTAAGTGCAAATCCAAAAATAATCTCAAGTAAGCAAAGTTTTTAAAAAAGGGTAATTATTTTTATTCAGGCAATTACTGTTTTCTCCTATATTTACCTACTAGATGCTAGTGAGAAAGAAATGATGTGAGAAACAATCATACCTACCACATTCACATTGAAAAAAATAAGTTCTTCTATAAGTAATGGAACAAATTCAGTCTATATTTCAATATACAGGAAAATAAAAATCCTTTTTCCTGCAAATTTCCCCTGCCTTGGCAGATGGTGGAAGGTTCTCCCACAATGTTTTTCATACCTATTGGACAAAATCAGCACACTCTCTCATTGATTAGCCAGTTGGCCATTGTGAGAGTTGACAAAGGAACTATTTTTTTTTTCTTTTTTCTTCACTGGAGACATAATTTTAATTTACTCTACCTACTGATTTTCATAAGCACATTGCAACTTTACTATTTTATGATTTTGCATGCCATTGAAATTGGTCAATGGATATGTTAAGGGAAAAATGTACTCAAGGGTGGGGACAGCAAGCCAGCCTTCCCACATAATCACATCAGTCTTCTTTCTTCAAGGAAAGAAAACTTTTAAAAAGAGAAGATGCTACAGTGGCTATCATAATCACCTAAGTTATGAATGGAATGAATTCGACTAATAACTTCTATGACCCTGGGAAAGATTCACAAAAGTGCTTAGCAAGGTATTTTTCCCATAACTTTTGGTGTTAAGTTCCAGGAGTCAAATTCACAAACCTGTACTATACAGCTTTTGAAAAGACTCAGGTGCCTCAGGACTGGACTCAGCAATCACTTACACACTAAGGGTCTAACTAGAAATGTAACAGATATTTGGTTTAGAAGTACAGCCACTGTTGTCTTCCTATGTGCTCAGGGGAAAGAAAAGTGCAGGTGTAAAAGGCAGTTTACCTCATAGCCGAACAAAAGTTGAATTTCCCTATGAAGTCTGTCAGCATTTTCATCAGTTATGTGAGAAATCTAGAGTGACACTGCTTACAACAATCAGTTAATTGCTTAAATGAAATAGGATGGAGCCAGCACCAAATGGGGCAAAAAAAATATATAGGCAGTAACATAGATTCATGATGGGAAAAAATAATGGCAGATAATTTGAAATCCCATCTATCTCCTTAGTTTTTCCGTCCACTTGCAAGTTCCCCCTCCATAAACCTTGGATTCATGGGGCAGTGCTCTTTCCTGCCCTTCCCTTCTCTGTCAATGACAGTTTTGCTGTAATTTTTCAAACTGATCTGGGAGTGGTGATAACTTAAAGGGGTTAGAGTAATTGCTGGTAAGCAACAGGGTCTAGAGGGTTTGTGTCCTGGGGAAATTCAACCTCAAACCTCCCATCTGAATTACATGTTTCCTTACCAAAAAGCAAACCTTTATGAAGCCCTCTTGGCAAGACTTTTCCAACATGTTGTGTAAGGCATATTCACATAACAACATTGGAGCCCTTCAATCTGAGTTAAAAGGTGATCCTTAAGGAACTGAACTGGGTTGAGATTTTACATACGCCTGACATAATACTTCCTCTGAGACTTATAATCTGATAGGAGAGAAAATGATAAAATATTAACACTTTCTCCTATTGCCATTCTTTAAAGTGGCTTGAAATTTTCTTTTGATTAATCCCATTTGTAAGGCTTGTAGAGTTGGGAAAGTAAGGGAGGAGGACCAAATGTAAAGTGGGACTATGGAAGTAAACCTTTGGGTTGTTTCCTTATTTGATCTTTTCCAGATTTACCTTTTGATTTGCAGGCATGCACAACACTGGTTAGACTCAGTTGTCATTTACCTTCATGAAAAATGTACTTAAGCAGAGTTATAGCAGAGCTGCAAGAATTCGGGAAGGCAGAAGATTATATATATAGAGATGTTTGGAGGCAGGGCATTAGACTGAGCTTTGCCTTCTTCAGTAGTGATTCAGAGATACAAAAAAACAATGGTACACTGTTCATAAGTCTTATTCATCTTTTCCACATAATTATTTTTTTTTCTGTTTCAACAAGAATTAAATGTACTCCTTCTTTTTTGTCTTCTGCTCCTGTCAGTTTGAATTGTTGAAAGGTGCCAGACTGACTGTGTTGGAGTTTAAAATCCTTTAATTACCCACCAAACAGGTTATGTGTGGACAGCAGAAGTGTAAGCTTCCTCATGCCACCCTGACAGTGCATGCAACCATGCTCCTGGGGCTGGAGAGAGTCTGCCAGTCTTGCTAGTGAAAGAAAAATGCAGGACCAGATCTGCACCCAGTGAAAACTGACATTGCTCCAAAAACCTGAGAAGCTGTAAGCTCTGTATCTTTGATTTGATCTAGCTATTCGGGTGAAGAAATAATCAGTGGAAATTAACTCTCTGTAAAAATGATTGGTTATTTGGAAGTAGAAAACTGACTGATACCACTTAACTGCATTAGGTTGCAGATGGTTTTACTGCATTTGCTTAAATATTAATGCAGCATGTCTCTAACATTTGAATATGAAGTACCTTCCATCTTTTTATCAGTGTCTGTAAAATAGTACTTCCTTAAATTCTTATATATATTCCCACTTTACTTAAACCTAAATCCTCTAGTTCTGCTTTCTTCAACAAACTCAAATAGATCATCAAGCTTAATTTTTTAATAATCTTCAGCTAGTTTAAATACCTCCATCCTGTCACCCCTTAATCATCTTTATTATTCTTCTAAGACTAAGTAATTCTCTCCTCATCTGTAAACTCTTCCTTTCTATTTATCACCTCAGTTTCTCTGCATTCTGCTGCCTTGACTTCTGTTTTCATTCATATATATTGACCTTATTTAAGCAGCATGGGCCAAATTGTAATCTCAGTCATGGCATTCTAAATCCAGAGTAACTGACTTCTGTGACTCCAGTTTTGATTTTATGTCAATGGATTTACTTCAGATTTACTCTACTATAACTAAGCTCACAATCTGGCATTCTGGAGTTTAAAACTCAAATCTCAAAATGCCCTTGTGTTTTTTTTGTTATTCACTCTCTTTTGAGTTCAATTATCATTCTCTTGACCTCCTTAAAAAAGAAAACAATATGGAAAATTGAAGTGGAGGTGCCACCCTGCCTATTTAATGCTTATTCACTTCTAGAAGTCGTTGCTGGTATATGACCAGCTGAAATCATATGAGTATATAAGATTATGTGCACTTAATGTCTTTTCATGTGTTTTGAGGGTTTCACTCCAAGTCTGCAGTATAAACTCTTGGGAATAAAAGATCATCACAAATTCTGATACCTCCTCTTTTACCTACACAGATTTTTTGTTTCCTTACATACAGATATATATCAGCTCTCTTTCTCCCAGAATGGCTGAAGCTTGAGAAAGAAATACAAGACAGATTTGTTCTCATATAACACTCAGTTGTTATGCTGGTAAGTGAGTTTAGAAACTAGAGACTAGAATAGACTGATAAGAAATCTAATTTTTGAAGACTACAGGTGTGCCAGAACTCTTTCTCTTTTCTTTATGCTCTGCTTTTCCTAATTTATGATTCATGTTTAATGTAAAAATGAAGAATCTGTTTTCAGTCCATCCTCTTTTAACAACCATAACTACTATGCAAATCACCATAACCTCCATAGAGGGGTGAAGTGACTTTACATGTTTATATGATCATTTTTTAAATGGGAAAAGAATTTACAGGAAATTGAAATGATGATATGCAGCAAGTTTTCTCCAAAGCAGATTCTCTGCTGAAAAGAAAAAAAACTAACCCAAAAGAGCAATTCTTGGTTATGCAAAAAGACTTATTCATTCTCTGGAGAGAAATCATAAATTTCTTTCATATCTTCTAAGAAGAAATAATTTTAAAAATATTTTCCACAGTGTTGTCTTCCCATCTAACTATCTGAGGGTACCAGTCTGTTGAAAGAGCTCCTTGTTCAGTAGGTAGTCTTGCTCTTTTTGCTCAATTCCTCCTATTCAGTAAGAAGCTGAGAATTTGCTTCATGTCAGTTTGTGCCCTAAAGATAAGCAGAGTATTTCATTCATAGATCTGTGTGTTGAGATACAGCATAACCTCTGCAAGAAGTTCAGAATAAAACCAGTAACTGCTTGTAGTAGAATTACAGGATTCCCCATATGCCTGGAGATTTCTAAGAGAGACACAGAGCTTGTGAGGGTCCTGAAAACACTCACTCTTTAGATATGGTGTTCCTTTACAGATGGTTGTAATGGATTCAAGCATTTCTTGCTGATTTCTCTCCAGATGATTTACTATTGGCCCTCTCAAGGGCTTACCCCTTATAGGACAGAGCTGGTAGAATAAACTGGAAAAGACCTTACTGATCTGAAGGCAAAAGCAACTGTTCTACCTGAGCCAAACTGACAGATTTGGTTGCTGACGAATCCATGTGATTGTCTGTTCCACCAAGGAAATAATCGGGGTGGTCACTGGCAGGTGGTGAGTGTGGTTGCATTACTGGGCTGGAGACTTCCCACAAAAAACCAGATCCTACTGCTCCCTTCCATAGAAATTTTCCTACAAAATCAGGCCTTTTCTGGTATGGCTGATTTTCCATCTATATATTCATTCACCTCAGAGAACCACAAAGTGTTTTACATACTAAAGGGAATCCCTTTGCCAATCCACTGCTAAAGAGAAACATGGCAACTTGTTAGCAACACACAGCAATGTAGCACAACACCTGCTGTCCTCTAATGAAAGGAAAAAAATCCTAGATCCAACTGAAGCTTCAGGGAGTTATTTTTTTAAGTAAGGAGAATGCAATTATTCATCACTGTTCTACCCAATGATTTTTAATTACCTTACTTTTATGTCTCTTGTGCAACCACTCATCTCCAGGATCATTGCTTCTCTTTTTCTGCTGAGTAGGAGGACAAACTGCTGAGGGTATGACTGGTTCTGCAGGCCCCTTTCAGGAGCAGGTCATTAGCTCAACCTGTCCATCTTCTAACCACCCATGTGAAAATGGCAATGGTATTGCCCCCACGTTACAGCTGGGAAACTTGAACATTCAAAGACTCATCAAAAGTTACACAGAAAGACTAAGGCAGAGCATGCACTCCGTTTCTTTTCTTGAAATCTTTGACAGTGCTGCTAACCCTCATTCATTTGTTCTCTCTGAATCACTAAAAGAGCTTCTGTTACAGTTTTATCTGAAGTCTCTTATATATATATATACCTTTTATTCTAATGAATGTGTTGTATAATCTGAAGCTTCAGCCTTAGATAACCAGATTAATTAGCTATTTCCTTAAGAACCTATATTTAAGAATGCAAAATTTAACATGAGAGAAAAATCTGATTCTCCTTTTAGAACAGTTTCTTTTTTTTCATCTGGCACATTCAATCATTACTTATGATTTATGCCCCAGTACATGGGAAAGGAACATGGACCATTTATTTTCATAGAACTTTCCTTACTTATGTTAATTTCAGAGGCCCCTGGACATGGAGGATACGTCTGTTTTTCAGAAGTCAGTGAACATTTGTGAACTGATTAACATATATTCTGCTCTTTCCTCCTTGTGGATGTGTTCTGAACTGTCCTTTATGTGACCTTTTTTTTAACCAGGATGCTGATTATATTTGCTATTCTACAGAAAAAATAAGACATTAATCACTAAACTGCATGAGGCTTTCTCCATATAGAGTGACCTCATAAGAGTTTTGTTCGTCTTGTACATAGGTATCTACTTGAAGTCTTAAAAAAACAACAAAAGAGAAACAGAGAAACTGAGTCCACATACTCTTGAAATATATTAAAACGGAAAGTTAAACAAAATACTGTGATGTGCTCCTAAGAAAGAAAAACAAAAAACAAACCAAAACCAAAAATCCCAGAAAAATACTGTGGCATTTATTTAACAGGAATACTGTGCAACAATGTCTAAAACATTTCTCCAAGCCATTACATATGATAAAGAGGACTCGGTCCTGAGCAGCCTGGGCTATAGAGTGCTTATGCTTCACAAACTACAACAGCAGCTAGAGTGCAAAGGAGCACATTAGTAAGGGGATATTCCTTGGTTATATTACTTAGTAGTTCACATGGAAAGATGCTTGGAAGGTCAGGATGCCCACAGGCCTTGCATGAGTCTGGCCAGCTGGGACAGGCAGTTCTGAAGGGATGCTGGCAGGTTAGCTTGTCAAAGCAGGACACTCAGGCACTGAGGTGGGTAGTCATGCACATACCTAAGATGGATATCTAGAAAGATAAATCTTCAGTGTGGCCACACTTTTTCACAGGGCAGTTCAGAGAGCCCAGCCGTGGAATAAATCCACATTAAATCTTCCCTGCTGGGTTGTCATCAGTTATTGTGAGAACATTTTCCTGAGGTTATATCACTTTCAGGATTTTCCCCTCTATCAGGGAATCTCCATATCCCAGCTCCCATAATTCAAGCTACATTTGGAAGGACCTTTGAGGATCCCAGAGTTATTGATGCTTCTTGGATTTTCAGTCTTGTGACTTGCAGAAGATGCAATAGGCAAACGATATATATAATAATAATTATTAAAGTAGCACAGCTTGTAATTTTTTCTTTAAATTTTTCCTTCCACTGTATATTATCCAAGATGGACTGTATTGCAGGGCTTCTGATCAGAGGAGGACAAGAAGAATAGAGCGTTACCAAATCAACTCTGCTGGCCAGCCAAGAAGATGACTACCCAGAGGGAAGAGGGGTGGATTGAGGAAGCAGGGTGGAGAACAGAGATTCCACAATGGTAATATGCTGGCAGAGCCCTTTCCTGGAAGCCAAGTAACAAAGGACTTTGTGATCTTCTGTCACTTGCATAAAGAGAAGCACATGTAGAGAGTGACAGCAGCTTGGGCCGAAGGTCCCTTTCCCATTACCAGGCAATGGACACCACATTCTTCCTTGGTTATTGTTGTATTAAAGTCTTATCCCATATTGTTTACATCTGATGCCTTTTCAGCACAGACCATTCTTTTGGTCTCAAAATGTCCCCTTATTTCATGTTCTTTTGTTACGTGATGAGTGGAGACATGTAATACAAACTTTTCATTTTATCCATCTTTATAGCTGTATTCAGTAACCAAGCTTGATTATTAAATTTGAGCCTTATTCTGCATCAATCTACTCCTGTGCTATGTTCTCAGGCCAAGTCGCCTAAGCAGACCATAAACCAGATGTGTTTCTTAACTTTTTCAGGACTTAATTTTGCCACTTGGTTTGGATCACAGAGGAGTTTTTAGCCTGCAGTCTTTGAAGCCTTATGTTTGCCTTCATAAAAATTATATAGAAACTTATAAAAGAGTGATAAGGCCTTCCAGTTTTACCACCAAATGGAAAAGTTGTCCACACAAAGAATTTATAACCATCTTGTAGCAATTTCTAGGATCTAAAATCATTTTAGATGATTATGCATTAGAGATGTTGAAAAGAATGTAAACCTACCAGTTTCTATGCAAGAATCATGAGAACCAACTCTGTTTCCCACTTTTATATACCAAAGGCCTCTCTTCAAACCCCACTTACATGCTGAGATACATTGACTTCAATAGGACAACTTATGTGAGTAAGATTTGAATGAATGAGGGTTTCAGGCATGGGATATAAGATCAAGAAGCATGAAAGCCTTTTAGTTAATTCACTTCAGCATCACTAATACTGAGTGACTGAAAAACTTTAGTTATGATTAATGACATTGGGATTTTTTTTAAAAGATAAAGTCAGGAGCCTTTGTAAATCTTTTTGCCTGTTTTTAAAATGTGATGGATACATTTAAAACATATCAATATTTAAAAAATATTACTCATCTAAAAAAGCTTGCATATTCCAAAAAAATTGGTGAGAGACAGACTTTAAGCCAAGCTTTCTAGTCATTGAGTGCTGTATGAGAAGCGTCCCTTTGGAAATGGATGTGTTTAAAATTGTGAATGCTTCCAGAGTCTTTTGTGTACTTGAATTTTGTGACAAGATAATAATTTCATTATATTTTTGTCCTGTAGCAGTTAGCAAAAATGTGATTCATAGAAAAATGCAATTATTTTAAAAGGAAAACTTAGAAAAATTTTTGCTCTCCAGGATTAGAATGACAAATAGCCTCATGCTAGGCATCTGCAGCATCCTCTCATCTTTCACTAATATCTTTCTAGTAGAAAATATCATTTTCATCTCAACAATTTAAACCCACCCAAATACATGATATGAACATAAATTAATAACAATTAATGCACAGAAGGAAAAATTAACCTCTACCTTTGATATGATAGTGCTTTCACTTGGAGGTTGCAAATAGTTTACTTGCAATAATAAACTTTTGCACAATAAGTGCTGTTGCAATATGCTGTGATTAACAGGGCTGTTTCATGCTCTTAATGATAGCTGAGCAATGGAAATAATAAGGCAATTTACAAATACTGAAACAAAAAAGAAGTTGTATTTCCTCACATATGTATGGTGTGTTCTGATCCATTTATGCTTCTGCTGAGTTCTGCTGAAGCATGAAAAAGGTTGTAAATCATATTTGACATACATCCCATGGGTCAGCCACCACTCTTCTAAGAGTACTGAATGGAATGGGAATAATCACTTTTGGAAGCAGAATATGAAAAAGAAACTGTGATGTACTGTGTAAGGCAGAAAAACCATCACTTAAAAATGATCGGCAGCTTAAACTCAGTTGCTTGCACTTCTTTTTTCAATACAGGCAAGGAAAGGGTAGAACAGAATGGCGAGATGGCAATCCTTCATGAACTTTTTTCATGAACTTGACATGGGATGGGTCCCAGCAGGGTCAGAGACTGCTTCAGTAATGCAGGGATTGTGTCAGGGTGTCCATGGAATGGTGATCTAAAAGGGAGGCAACTGGTCCCATCAGTTCTTCTTTTTTGAGGAGCAAACAACATCTTCCACCATTTAGAATTCAGGACCCTATTTCTCACAGCATGGAAGTACAGATTTTTTGTATGTTCATGTGAATAGAAGCCCCTTAAGGAAGTGCTGTAGAAAGGGTGAGACATATCAGCTAATCAGTTCTATTGCTCTTGATTGCACTCTGTGAATTTAGTAATGCAGACCCAGTTCTGCCCCCAATGAAGATGATTCCAGTGGGACTAGGATCAAGCCATGAAGGTGTTTGGTCTGCCACCCTCCCAGCCCCATAAGCATATGACGAAGATGCTCTCACGTACCCAGGCAGAAATGTTATGACATTCAGCGCATCTGCAAATGGAATGGCTGTGTTTGCACCTGCTCTTTTGTCTGGGCTGCCTTTTCCTATTTCAATCAAGTTCCACCCATGTCCTTTCTTTTCTCTGTCTCTTAGGCACTTACTATAACCAAGAGAAAAGAGCAGCCTGATGTTTGTTTCCTCAGTAGGAATGTAATACCTACGCTGGTATCTGTTGAAGTGGTCAAAAGTAATGACAGCAAAAAAAGGCAACTCTCACCGCTTGCAAAACTCATCCACCCTCTCCTGCTGGCCAGACTGGCATTGTGCCTGCCAGCAGTAAGTAACACAAGTTCCTGTGAGATGCAGCATCTATCCCACCTTCCCTTCATGTACTGCTGCCCCTCAAACACTAGTATCAGGACACAGAAAATAACAGAGACTTGCATGCATGCATACTTGCACATATGTGTCTGTGTATATGTATATTAATGCATTAACTCATTTGTAGATGAAGAGCAATCAGCAATGTCATGACATCATGGGGGCCTGTAATTGCACATCAATCTGGACTCCGTGCCTTGATCTGCAGGCTCACATTACTGGCAATAATATTTCTGGTGTAATCATGCATATACTTCGTATTCCTCTGGCCAGGATGAAGCTGTAGGAGCTAATGTATTCTGAGTCAGACCAACTGCCGCTCATGAAGGGAAAAAAAGACTTGCTTGAGTAACCGTAATAATTGGAAAATTATTTTGATAGCCTGAAACAATCTTATATATCACAGAACTTTATTAAAATAATATCAAATCAAATTAACTGCTATTCCATAATGAATTAGGTAACAAGGTAGGCAGATATTAATCGGCCTTGGCTCCCAGGCAGGGGAGCCAGGAATTTATTAGCTCTTGCGGCTTGTGTGAGGGTGAAGACAGAAATCAGTATCACAGGCTGCAAGGGAAGCCCCTGAGACAGCTGAGCTTTTACTTTTTTCTCACTTTCACTTTATAATCCATCATTAAACACTTGTATTTCTTTTATGTGGGGTCTTATGAAATTTTTAATTTTTTAATTGCTTTGTGATTTAATAATGAGGATTTTTTGTGCATGTGTGTGTGCATAGCATGTGTAACTCAGCTGCCAATATTAGAATTAACTCACCTTTGTCCACCCATGGCTAACCTTTATGGAAGAAAAAAGTAATTTAACAACTTGTCTACTTACCTGCACTATGGGCAAGTTCATAGGCATCGTGGCATAAATAACAGGGTTTAATTGGCTGTGAGATCTGTCTTGTTCCGTCATATCCTATCCTGTTCTGTCCTGTCCTGTCCTGTCCCATCTAAAAGGAGGAATGGAGGAACAGTGGGCAGAAAGCATGGAATAAGAGGCAAAAATGGGTGTAATGTCCTCCAGTGAGATCTTAGAGATAGCTGGCACTACAAACTTAGGAATTGATGAGGTTATGCCCTGTTCATTATTTTTTGTTGGCATCAGAATTTTCTATGATCAGCACTAACTTTATTTCCTGCTTTTTTGTGCAGTCTGACACTAACTCCTGGCTGGGTGATGGTCTTAACAGCTACATGAATAGCAGAGGGCTGGAACCTGACTTTTTTTGCAAGGTTTCTGTTTTTACAGAGAGATAGATGCCCTTTAGACTGAACTATGACAGGTGAAGTTACAAATCATCCAACACTAGCAAGAAAGAAGACACTTATTTGATTCAAAAAAATCTCATGAGAAAAACACCTTTTGGAGCTGGAGCTTATTAAGTCATGACAGTAAGTGAATCTGGAGTGGTGCATTCTTGGGAGGCTGGCTATTTGGGTGTTTGATTGAAAAACAGGAATGGATACAATAACAGAGATAGCAGCAGCAGGTAAATTGAGTAAGAGAAAACTGTCAGTAAAATCAGACCTCTGTTTCCTCAGAATAAGCTGATTTGGAATCCCAGATTTGGAAAACAGGTGAGAAAATTAAGGTGAGAGGAGAAAATGATGTTTTTGAAATATCCTCTGGATATTTGGAAAAAAAGCTGAAGGGGCATATCTGTCTCTGTATCCTGTCCCAGAAGAGAACTGAGGCTTGTTCATGGGACCTCTTAGCCAAAAGGAGAATAAGAAGCTGGTGTTGCACTTCCACTCAACATTAAAAAAAAAATCTCTAGTTTCGGTTTTCATACACATAAAGGCACAGTGTCCAGGGCTGCCTGTTGCTTCCAGAAGTTCTGTATCTGAGCAGGGCTAGCTGGGCCATTTTTGTGGTCCTGCTAGGGAGGGAGGAGAGGGTGACTCTGGTGCTATTCTGAAACACAAGCCCCATGTGTCTCACCCCATCTTGCTTTCTGCAGTTTTTCTCATAATTCTGGTCTGTGCTGACTTTGATTCATGAACAATAGGCGTTCCCAGCACTGATATTTTCTGTTCTCTTCTTGGTTAGTTTCTGTGAAAAGTACATCAAAACAGAAAAGTCAGAAGAACAGAAGCCTCCAGCACCCTTTCCAGACACAGCACAAACTCTGTGCAGTGACTAATGGGATATATGAGACCAATGAAATCTGTATTGCAGACCAGAACCAGATCAATCTATTACACCTCTCCCAGGCTCACTGCCCAGGCACTGATCAGATGCCTTCAGTTCTTGTATTATTATTGTCCCATTTTCTCCTTGGATTATCTCCTACCTTGTTTACCCTCACTTGGCACTCTCATTTGGACATGGAATTTCTTGAGCATTTCAGGGAATGTCAGGGAGACACCAAAGAGGAGAAGTAATGGAAGTACCTGTCCTTCTGCTAGGAGCTGGGCAATAGAAAGCAACTTTATTGTCTGTGTGCATTAACCATTCAATATGGCTATTAACAAAACACAAGTAGTCACCTCAGGGTGATCCTTTTCAGTCAAAACTTGTATTGTCCTTGTGAGAAGAGTATAATGATGGGCAGGAAGGTACCTGGATGAGGTTGAAATAAAATATGTCCAATTTGCGAAACACTAATGAAGTGTGTGGTGCGACGGCAGTTTTTCCTTACAGAAGGGAAAGAAAGGATAACATGTTGCTTAGAGAGCTACATTTTGGGGGAGTTTAGTGAAATCACTGCATATTCCCTTCTGGCCTTTGAACTGAAAACTCAGCTATGACACCAGATAAGAAAGTCAATTTTATCCTGACAAATGTAAGCAGAGAATTTTACTTCGGCAACTGTACTTGTTCAAATATAAAAACAGTTCTAAAGAAAAGCACTTCTTGGCATTAGAGTTGGCTTTGGACTTCCAGCATATAAAAGAAGTGGAAGACTGTGCCTCTCTGATGACCTGGGATGTCATTTATGACGACTCATGCCTTGCTACTTCTGTTTGCCTTCTGGACTTTCATGATTGTCATTTGTGGACATGGCAATCTACACTTATGCAAAGAAGATTGCACAAAGGATGGTTTTCTGGTAGGCTGAGGACACAACTCCTTAAACTTTCCTACCCTACCACCTGAATTTCACAAGTCGTAGCTCTAAGCTGAGAGCCATGAGGTAAATACTGTATGGTTCAGAGAGCAGGGCTGGTGTGAGACGCTGAAAGTTGCCCACATGTTGAAGCTGATACAGGCCACTGCAGGGCTGGGAAAGCTCCAGTGTTAGTCCCTGGGATGTCTCCTCTCTCAGTTTGCCCAGCAGCCTCATGCTGGCCCCATTTAGCTCTTGGTCATGTAGCAGAAACCTGGAGCCTCAAGGGCCACAGGATGCAACACTGGCACTTGAAAGTTCCCAGTTCTCAGGCAGCTCCCATCTTGTCTTAAAGGAATATCTAAGAATATTCTAAGTTATTAACACTCATACTTTGGAGGTGCAGTAATACGTGGATCTTTTGTTTTTCATACTTTGCGCATGAAGAGGTCCAAATGAACATTACAACTCCCTGGTTGATAATTACTTCTGAGGGAATGGGACCTGATTTGTAAAAGCCCACTGCTTAGGGAGATAAATAAGAGATCTTAAATTAGGAATAAGGGGAATAAAGATCAAACACATAATGGCTGAGATGCATCTCAGGACAAATTGGCTTTTTGTCTGTCTTTTTATAGAAACATTTAGTTTTAAAAGTTACAGTGTGGTGGTATTAAATGGAATATTTTTATTAAATACCATATCATTGACTGCAATGATGCACAAGTGGGAGTAGTAGACACTGATTAAAACTAGTTAATGTAGATTTTGTTTTTGCCATCTCCTTCCAAAAGTTAAGAGACAATTTGGGTTTGCCTGCTTTGGGAGCTACACAAAGGTGAGAAGGTTTGTTTCAGCCTGATGGAGATGAGAGAATAACAGAAGGCTTCTAGGGGATTAGTGATGAAGATTTGGGAGGCATCTGCCTGGGGATCTAAATGTGTTAGCTCTCCCAGGGACCACAAAACTGAAGTCTGGACTGGGCTCAAATTATGTTTCGCACAATTCAGTTTGAGCTCTCTGTTTCTAACCCCTTTGAGCTCTCTTTGGGGTTTAGAGTGCATTTAAATGCAATAAAGCCACCAAACTCTACCTAAACAAATTATTTTCTCAATTTTTGCCATTTGTATTTCATGCCTAACTTACCTCATTCTGTTTCTCACACAAAGCATTCAGGTCACAAAGGCAACTTCTACGAAGAATATTAAATCTCTCTTCAAACACAACCAGATGGATGACTGAAGGATAAGGTAAAAAGCAATGAAACCCATTCATGTTGATGTGAAACCTCACCGTTCCAAAGTTTCTGAAGCTTTTTCCTGTTTGCTGCTTATTCATTAGCCCATCCAATACAAGTAATTTCCACTTGGATCCTATTAAACATAATCCAAAGGACCATCACAGTTGACAAGGCCTCTGTGCAAACTGAACCACAGAGCACTGAGCTACTGGTGTACAGAAGGACAAGAACAGCCTCTCAGCTGTAGAGCCCATTGTTAACTGCAGTAACTCAAACTGTTAACTCATGTGCTGGTCCCCTTGGTTGCACAAATACCATCCCACCAGCTGGACCAAGCACAAGAGAAACACAATCACTAAGGCTGCAGTCGTGGAAGGGTCTGACCAAGCCTATGCTAAGAGATGTCTTGCATCTTGGTGGGTTGCACCTTCTCATGATAAAAAGGCCTTAAATTACCAGCATGATGATATGTCCAAGTAAGCAGTCAATAGAGCTAGTCAGGTTTTAAAACTGGTGGGTTATTTAGGTATTTTGGAAGCAGTGGGTCCTTTTGCAGTGGAACATGCCTGTCCTGGTTGTTGTTGCTGTAATGCTGTCAGTGGCCATTTTGTTTGCCTTCTGCAAGCTGCAGGCTTCCATTAAGATAATGAGTGGAATATAATGTGCTTGACTGATGCTTTGCCATAAAGGGATAGTGCTTTAAAAATAAGAGCCTGAATTCTCACTTACATTGAGGCTATTTTACATCATTCTGGCAAGCACAAGAGGTCTTTCAAGTGGGTGTAGAAGTAACTTATGGCCCATTTACACAGCCAGATCAGTGTGAAGTGACCTTCATGTAAATGACAACCAGGCCCCAAATCGTTAAGTTACTTTTTTTAAAGATCCAAGTTGGCCGAGGATGCTTTGAGAGGGGAAGTGAAGTGTTTTTCTTTCCTTTTTTTTTCTTCTCAAATTAGTCAAATGAGGTTGATCGCTTTAAAGGATGGAAGAGTTCACCACGGCTCCAGAAAAACATCAAGTATGAGAGCCTAGATTATGTCAGAAGACATGCAGCAGCCCACGCATTAGACTTGAAATCTGTGCTCGCACCTGCCCCGACTCATTTTTTTTCCCTTTGCATTTATTGAGATGACACAATGTCAACAGAATTCTGCAAACTTTATGACAAAATTGTGACAGATCTGCAATGGCAGAATGACTTATGGAAATGTTGAAGTGGCTTCTCAATCAAGCCTCAGGATAGCTTGTGACTCCATTGTCTTAGAGGTCAGAAGTCAGACTCCACCAAGGAGAGACATTGCTTGATTCTGGTCCAATTTCCTGCCATATGCTGGAGGTGGGAGGGGGAATCAAGGCTTTTAATTGCTCGATCCCTATGTTTTCTCATCTGCATTCCCCAAGCTAAAAATGCTTTCCATAGCACACTCCATTGTTTGCAATGTGGTCTGATAAGTCCTTAAAATGCTTCAGATCCGATTCCCTGTGTTCTTGGCACTTTCAAATCATTCACTGTTGCCCAGAACAAAGCAATGGACTGCCATGGACATAAGCAGGTGGGTAGTATTGGGTTGGTAGCATTCATTTCCAGTTCATACCTGTGGAGATAACTTTACAAAGTAAAAAGAATGATGAGTCAGACCTTCTGTGCACTGTGAACTGGACACTCTGGGAAGTCTGTCCAAGCACAGATAGATGAACAGAGACTATTCACTAGTGGTACCCTCTTTGCCCTGGAGGAGAATGTCTCTTCATTTTCATCATCTTTGGTAGAATTTGTCTTGCTTTTACAAATGTATTTTTTCATGTCATTTTCCCAAATTGGTAAATATGCTCTTCACACATTATGAATTGAAAAAAAAAAAGAAAAAAAAAAAAAAAGAGAACCGAGAAAGAAACTGCTTCTTACAGATATTTTTAAAATTATGTATAAGATTATGATTGGGGATCTTCAGCCTGAGAACACAAATCTACTGTTCAGTAAGACTGGCAAGAGTACTCTGGACTCTGCTTTATGTCTGATTTAAATACTGAGTTCAAGGTCACAGACTTACTCCGGTGAGCTCTCCATGGCCTACAGTGGCCCTCAGGCAGCTCCTCTCTGTGCAACCAGGTGCAGCAGTGCCCTTCAGAAAGGCTAAACTCATTTGCTACAGGAGCAAGGTTTAAAAGAGGGGAAGGGGACATGTGAGGAAGCAGAATTGATTTCTTTTCCAAGTCCTATATTTTTGAGTGTGCAAGTAATATTTATCCTTTGAAGAAAGTCTGCAGCTTTCCCTATCAACGTTTTGGTCACAGGACAAATCTGGTTGTGGGCTAACAGACATTAATTCATTTATTCTTCTAGAATTTTTTTTTCAACGCAGTTACCAAGTCCAAATATTTTCAGATTTACATGCACTATCTTTCTAACCTGACTTCTCCAAAAGCAAATAGAAAATCCTCTTGTGACTATCAGCCCTCATAACAGTGATACAGGGATGAGATGCTTGGCAGTGTGAATGCACTACCATGAGGGATGAGGACCAGACAGATGGACAGCTGCCAGCAGTTCACACTGTAATAACGGGCTCAGCAACAGAGACAAACCCAGCAAATCAGCCAAAGAAAACTCCCTGCTCACCTGCCTGTTTCTGCCACTGTCTCCTGAACCTCAGAGAGGGTATTGCATCTCAGGCACTTTATGTGTGATTCCACAATGGGTGTTGAAGCGCTGAAGTGTTTGGAGAGATAATGTTACCTGGTTTTCAGGTAACATTAGGAAATGCTCCTTTATTTCCATTCCTGGTAACCTCAGTTCACCAGCAGACTTGGGTACTGAGACGCAATGAAAGGAAAAGCTGTGAGTGTAACACACTTCAGTGACTTTCCTTGATACGAACCTCTTCACAGTTCACTGAAAGAGCTTAAGGAAACTCAGATGCTTCTGCACAACTTTAGTGTGGCAGGCAGATACCATGACTGTGGCTTGTTTATATTTCATGACTGTAACATTATGGTACCATTTGTTTATTTAAAGATGAACTTCCATGCTCAGTCAAACTTTAGACACATTATTTAAACATAAGCCAATTTGCCAATCATGTATCTAGGGCTATTTTCCTCCATAAATACTTAATAATTGAAGATAAATGTTTGTAAACAAGACATTTTTTCCTCAACATTCATTTTCTTCTCCTGCTCATTCATACTAAGAGGTCATTGCAAGCTTCTAGTTTTCGTATTTTATTTTGGAATGTCTTTTATTTTCTTTAGGAATTATAGAATCATGGAATGGTTTGGGTTGGAAGAAACCTTAAAGGTCATCTACTTTCAACCCCTGTGCCACAGGCAGGAGCACTTTTCACTAGACCAGGTTGCTCAGAGCCCCATCTAGCCTGGCACTGAACACTTCCAGGGATGGGACATCCACAGCATCTCTGGGCATCTGGTTCCAGTGCCTCACCACCCTCTGTGTAAAGCATATCTAATTGCTAATCTAAACCTGCTCTCTTTTCAGTTGAAAGCCGTTAATGTCTATGACCAAACAACTTGATAGATGTTTGACAAGCATTCTGCATGATTCTATGAAAAGAAGAGAGAGAAGGAAAGAAAAGATAGAAGGACAAAGGACAAATAACAAAACATTCACACATGAATTTGGCCTTCTGAGATGACTGAAAAGGGAAGAAAAGAAAGAAACAATCCATTCTTCAGATGCTGTCAGAATGAGTGGTAAACAGTGCTGAACCATTTTTTTAACCCATTAACTTCTCAGGATAATCAAATGAGATTTATTTCTGCTGGCTAAAATGCACTAGAGTTCTATCTGGTTTTTTTTCACTGATTTTAACGTTCATCAGAAATACACAGGTTTTCCCAAATAAAACACATTCTAATTCAGATGTAGAGTCCCAGAGCCTTGTGTTTCTCTCTTAAACACTACTGGAGAAGTGCTATAACTCTGGCCAGTGGTAAAATTGTTAGGATGGAATATAGTGCTGCAAATCTTATTCTGAAATTAGACTGAAATTAGAAATTTCAGTACATTTTTAAAGATATCAACACATTTTTACTAATGCAGTGGGAAATGGAGACATTTCAAAATGTAAGGATTTGAACCTGCTGTTCATTCATTCATACAAACATCCCACCTGTGCCAATAGGGCCCTGTGTTTGCATCCACAACCTCAACTCTCCCTTGCTATGATCAGAAATTCTGAATATGTTTGGGCTCTTTGTCCTTTTTGGCTGTCTGTCTTTCCTTCTTTCCTCCTCTCCTAAATAGCAGTTTCAATACCAAAGCTGAAATAAAGGTGGAGTTGGGTCAAAGGGAAAGAAGTGCCTGAAACATACTGGGATTTCCATAGAAATATTGTATTTTCATTCCATTTTTCACTAAGATTAAAGGTTAATATTCAAAGAATTAGTAAAGTTTTCACCATTTCTTTCCTGAATGGATAGATTGTCAGAATATAGGGAAGAATCTGAAAGTTACTAGTTTTTGACAATATTCATGGTGTGTGGTGCCTGATAAAAGTAAAGAATTTCAACAAAAACAAAAATATGCCTATCACTTTATTTTTAAAGGTGTTACTGCAGAGAAGACCCTGTTTTAAATTGCTGGCTGTTAGGGACAGGACAATACGAGGGTGGTTTCAGTAATTAATTTTCTTCTAGCATATTGCTCTCTTTAAATATGCCATTTCCTGCTCCCTTGCTAGAGGACCTTACATGCCATGGGCCACAATTGCGGTATACTGATTTTTTCTTGAAGGGTGCTGTGTGCCTGTGACTTTGTTACACACTGATATCACTGAGCACTGCCCAGCCTCTCCTCAAATGGGAACTTGAGAAAATCATGAGTGAATCAATACTTCTGTGGGAGATGCAGGAAATACCAGAACACAGGGGTGAGGGAACAGTTCCTGTCTAAGCCCATGACAACTCGCTGGATTCTGGGTTTTTTGAGGCTCTTCTGGTTTGTCATTTTTAGGTCTACCCATACTCTGTTAATAATGAACTGATAGGGATTGAAAATATTGAAGAGCAGTAGCCATTTTTTTTCTTTGTATTGCACTGGGCGCAGAGTCACTCTAGAATTCATAGCATTTTAAAACACACAAAGATAAAGATGGAAATTCTTCCAGATTTACAGGGATTCAAGTCATATCCCACATGAATCATATTATACGTGAATTTTCTGTTTCAATTGTTTATTACATGGTTTTCCTTCAGAAGGGTGGACACCTGAACTGGACCTGCCATGCATTATAGCTGCACTTTCAGGCTGACTACATGCATCCAAAACACAAGCCTCTGTCACCTCCCCTTTCCATGTTTCCGTGGTGACAGTGGTACAATATTGGGCAACTAGGCTAAACCAAAACATAGTTATTTAAACATTTATTATTTTATAATAGCGTGTTAAAATTTAAACACCTTTTAAAGCTATTGCAGCTGCCTCTTTATAAACTCTATACTATCAATAGCTGAACTGGAAGGAGTTAATCACTTCTTCCTAATTTTCTTTTATAAATATGTGATTAGCCTGAATTATTAGGAAGGCACAATAGCTTTATTCTTCCTGTCAACTATGTGCAGAGAAGTCGGGATTAGTAATCTCCAGGGATCAGGAGCTGATTTGGTGGAGGCAGGCAGGAGGACGGCTAACTTTTGAACCTAAGAGGGCTTTTCTGGGCAAGGGTGACAGCTGTAGCATCTTTAGCCTGGATTTGAATTTGAATTCTATCAACCAGTGCAGCAATGCTATGACTTGGCAATATGTTATAATAATCTTTGTGACACAAATGTCGGGGGCTTTTTGTTACATGTCCTCAAAGAGATTTATGTAATTAATGTTAAATTGATGATATAAAACCTCCATTCTATCTCTCTTACTAATTCTGATCTACTGTAAATAGACAGAAATATTCACAGGCAAATAATCCCAATGCTGTTTTGGGGGGTTTTGATTTCTTTGTTATCTTGAGTGTGAGGTCGATAGTTTCTGTAAGATATTTGTCTCTGAATCTGAAAGATTTTATATTGAAAACATTTTTAAAACAGGGATGGTACCTGAATGCATTTTCTCACTGAGAAGGCCATATACTATTTCATACTGTAGCCTTAAGTGAGAAAATGGGCCAATGTGTCAGAATTTATCAGCTTTTCAGCACAGTTGTGGGCTATTAAATGTTTATGTAGCAGATGGGAACCGTAGAGAAATACAGTGCATAACTGTGTTGGGCCAAGAGGAAAGGAAGTTCTCCAGCCTTCCCCCTTTGCTGTGCTATGAACCTACGACCCGATTGCCCAGAGGCAAAAAGCTACCTGCAGAGATGTCAGCAGTATGGAAAAAAGGAATTACAGTGAAGCACAAACACTCAGCTCTGCAGAGATGCTTTTCTTAGTCCTTGAGGCTTTTTGTCCATTTGGCTCAGTCTTGGCAAAAGCACTGAGGAATTATTTTAGGTAGTACTAGGGCATAGAGATCAAGTAAAATGAGTGAAATTAAATGAGTGGAAAATAATTCAGGGTGGAATATTTGGTATAAATTTGCTGACAATGGAATGCAATGGGCTGGAGAACTGATGAGAAGTGCAAACTATGAAAATCCCATTTCTTGGGAAAGTTCAGGTGAAATAGTGTATTCAATAGGGATAGGTACTCCTGTGCTAAACACGAGCTCCGATCTGAAAAGAATTTCAGTGGCCTTATGCTTGATATGTGTATTTTGTTAGGAACTGGGATTCATTTTTCTCAGTGGGAAAGAGCTCCGAGAAAAACCTCTGCCTGGGTTTTTCAGTCAATTAGCATATTCTTTAATTAATGAATTAAATTAGAGAATTAAACTTGGGCAATTGGTGAGGATAGATAGCAGTGTTGTAAATTTTACACTTTGGGGATCCTTTTGCTCCGGCCTTTTCCTTCCTAAATGATTGGTTAATAAATCTGACTAATGAAGCATGCAGATAAAAGGTAAAATTTTCAAATGCATCTAATTGACTTAGAATCCAAAGCCAATGGGATTTATTGTCCTTAAGTCATTTAGATGCCTCTGGAAGTTTTACTCATCTATTCCATTGTTAACATTGATAAAATAATGAACACTTACAGTCCACAAGGGGAAAAAAAAAAAAAGAGAAAGTAAAAATAAAATTCCTTATAGACTTCAGGAACTGAACTGACCACAGTAATAACTTTATGTATCTTGTGGCTGAAACTTGCTGAAGAGCTCTTGGCTCCTGCATTTTCTCAGTTTCCTTCAAATATGCTCTAAATAACAAACAGCTAAAGTGGCATTGCACTAACACATGATGCTCTGCAACATCTTCTCATCTCACACTGAATCATGGGATCATTTCCTACAAGCCCTTGCTGATGGATAGACAGTTCCTAAGTCAATGCTGTATATTATGCTCTGTTCTTAATGTTGGATATGGATTGTCTACACCTTTGAAATTTGAAAAGGTGTTTTAAGGTTGTCCTGGTGACATACTTTTTTTTTTTTTTCTGCAGAAAACTTCATTGCATTTTCTGGAGAAACTGATGAAAAATCTCCTGGTTTGTACCTCTCTAAGATCTGGAAACTCATTTATTGCTACACCATAGCAATGCTGCACCATCTGATGCACTTCCACATGTTGTACAGCAGAGCCCCTCTCATGCCAAGTGATCTCCCACTACTCCAGTCCCAAGTAACCACCTGGGTTTGTAGAAAAATAAAATTTAAATTACTAAATGTAAAATGAAAAATTGACAGTCCAAGCTGCATGGGCTATGGAGCAGGAGAATCAAAACTGTAGGTCCCATGATAAGGAGCCTGAAGCAACTGTGAAATGTGGGAGCCTCCACGTGCATGACTTTGGGGTGGGACAGTGGAGCAGTTCCTTGATTTACCATATTTAACCTCAGAAGTTATTAATAAATTGACTGGTGTTTGCAGTGTTTTCAGCTTTGTTTTCAAATTGTAGGCTTTATTGTGACCACTGGTATTTTTCACTATGCTGTCAAAAAAGCCATGTAGCAAGATGAGTTCCAATTTGGATTGTATGTGGCAGCTCATACTCCTCCACAAATCCTCAGAAGTTATTGGCATTGGATGAATGTGCTTGCTTGTTTCAGGCAGCCTTGCAAGGCTGCTTTTGACCTTAGCTGTATGTGTGTCTCAAGGTGGCAACTTTGACAGAATAGAAGAAATGCATAAGCGTTGGTCTGGTATTTAGTTTTTTAGAAAAGCTTGAGGCTACTGGCTGATTTTTCATTTTCACAGTGTTACTTTCTTTAAGATTAAAGGATCACATTCAGAAGTCCCATACTCATTCACTTCAAAATTTCCATCAATTTACTAGCCTGGGTATAGACAAGAAAAAAAGAGCAGGAGACAGAGTCTTTGGTAAACTGAAGCTTTCACATTTGTGTTAAAATGTTAAATTTTTTAAATCTTCAGTGTTCAGTGCTGCTGAGAGCAGTCTCAATTTACATCATAGCACCATCTCAGAAATACAGTGTGATGATTCAGCTTCTGGGATGAGTCTACTTGGTTTCCACCCTCTTTTTCAGATGAAAACATTTTTGACATTTGAGGACAACATGCATGAAAGGTTTTATCCTACAGAATGTTGAGATAAGCAGGGAAGAACTTCCTTGTGTGAACCATGGGAGTTCCTCGCATTAGTCACACTAATAAATAATAGACTGCACCTACTGAGCTTCCCTTTGAAACAGACCTCCCTGTGCTAAAGGAAAGGGTAGTATTGCATTCTTCCTTTTAAACTGCTAGTTCAGTTTTGCATCTTGCTTTGCAGACAGTTGCTCTTAGTTACTAGTGTTTGTAGGAACAGAAAAGATGGGAAAATACTGCTTTTAAAGTGTTCTGTTTCTGAAGTGTCCAGCAAATTCTCAGTTGAAGAAAGCCTTATTCTACTCTCCACCTGCTCACACACCTTTCTTCTATAAGTTTTTTTGTGAACTGTTCTTCGAATTCTCTAAATACCTGCCAACTCACTGTTTATCTTGGTCCACCATTGCCATTCCACTGTATATTTCCCTTTGCAGGACATTTTACAAGCAGACCTCAGTAATTGCTGTTGCTCTAACATTTGGTGGCCTCTGCTAAAAACCCAGTGAGAATCAATGCCTATTTTTAAAAAAGTTTGTTACAAGTTATGGTGTCCTTGTATATTTAGCTGCTGAGGACCATAACCCCTCATAGCATACCTGAACTGACCCTCCTTTGAGTTGTGCCATGCAGCAGAACAGCCCTGATTTACCTGGTCTCCCACAACAACAGACTTGATGGCAGCCAAAGAGATCGAGAGGCAGCTGAGCGTGACAGCCGACATCAAAGCGAGTGCCACACCTTGATCCAGGCTTCACTCTACCTGCTGGGGCAAACTTATTAACGTGACCACCCTGAGAATTCAAAGCAGCAAATGCACACAAGCACACAAAACCCAACCACTCAAATTTGAAAACGAAAATAGAAGTCTAGACAGCTTTTCTTCAGAATTCATTGCTGCTGACCTAATTATTTGGATCCTGTGCTTTATCTTGCCCTTTTCAAAGAACAAGAAGAACAGTTAATTTCACTTAATAGAATAATTGAATGTCATAATTGTGGTGGGTTTTTTTGGTTTGTTTTTTTTTTTTTTTACTTCAACAATAATGTTTTAGTTAAGCTGACGTCTCTTTCTGTAGAGTTGCTAATGACCAGCAGGCTGCTCACACAATGAATTAGTTAATTCTTTCCTCACTGGACCATTTGAACTAACTTAAGCTGATGAAGATTTTGTGTATGTGCATATGCTGTAATGATTGTTTTTATCTACGGTGTCCTGAGCTGTAAATCAAATTTTTCCATTCATAGTTTGACACATGCAAGATCAAGGGAGAAGTGAAGGGTAATTAAGACATGCGTTTGTCTGAACAACCTGGGATGAGTTCTTTAGTTTCTTTGTTTTCAGGGGTTTTTAGTTTTTTGGGTTTTTTTTATGACTGTATAGTTATATTTGACTGGGTTTAACCAACGTTGCTTTCAGGGTGAGTTCAAATTCTGTATAGTTTGAAATTTGCAGAGTGTGAGCAAAACTGGGGGTAAACTGGGCAGGCATCAGTCATACAAACTGAGCAAAATTTTAGGATGGATAATGCCATTTAAATGAATCTGGTGAGCCCTCTTTCCTAGTTGAAAGGATAGATGACATTTTGATGACTTCAGTGGTAAAGTGGCTGTGAAAACATCTGACTAATACAAAGTGGAAGTTTCGTAATAACTTTAACAAGCTCCACAATTTCTCACATTTATAGTGTCTTCCATCTTGTAAATCCCTAAGCACTTCACAACAATATAAAGCACCAGTGAAAAGCAGCTACCTCTAGGGCAGAAAGTGGTGACCAGCTGGCTCCCTGTAGAGGCAAGAAAGTACATAGCAGTGAAATGAGGAGGAAAAGCCATTTTTGCCAAGTAAACTGGATTATAAATTAAAAGTAAGTATTGTATTGTCTAAAGGAAATGCTTTGTCAGACACTGTGCCTCATTTTCATTCCCCTTTAAAGAAAGCTCTGTGAATGAAGAGCATGTTCTGGTTTTTAAATGATTTGTCTATCTCAGCCTTTCCCCAGCTGTGGTCTGGAGCACATTTATTAGTGGTTTGTGGAGACTCTCTGGTCAGAGTGGTGAGACAACTCAGTTTTCAAATGGTGTTTGTAGCTTCATGCAGCCTCACCCAGGATTATTCTACTGCCTCAACTCCCACTGAGTATTCTTGTACCATATGGTGTAGGAAATATGAATGTTGTGGCTGTGGGGTCCCTGAAAAACTCACTTTTTTTGGTCAAAACCAAATCTGGGACACTTCTGCGACTTGCATATCAAATTCCATGCAGCAGAGCAGGCAGGCTGAAACGATGGCCAACATTCAAAAAGAGAAAAAGATGAAACAACATAACATCCTGGTGTAGTAAGAAGAGTGCTGCTAAAATGGGATTGATCCCAAACTGCTTCCTAAATCTTTACTCAGTTTTACTTGAACCCGGTCTGAGTAGGATTGGTCCCAAAACATGGGAAAGAAAATAAGGGGAAAAAGGAGTACAAGAAATGCTATAATTTATTAACTTCAACATATGTTCATTTTAAGCTCCTTTCTTCAATGTTGCTTTAAGAATATTTTTCCACAAGGCATTATAAATAGAGTCTATAATAAGGATTGTGAAACTGAGACATGATATTGTTCATGAGAAATTCCCTACTGAAAGCTGTGCAACAATGTAAGTTTGTTTAGAACTGTGAAGCTGTCTAATATCCTCTGGTCTAAAACTTGGCCCAAGCTAGGTCAGAAGTGAATATTCTGATCTGGAAGGTGTACTTTGACAGTCTTGAGCTAAAATGAGACAGGACAAGCTCCTGCAAAGAAAGCTCCCAGAATGCAACAAAGAGAGATTTACCCAGACCAGAGGGTTAAATCTGACTTCCTAACAGTGTCTGTATATCCTGCTCCATTTCTTGCCTTTTCTTCTGGAAGAACCAAAATAAAATGTGATTACTGTGAAATGTAATTATATTTCAGTTGTACTAAATTGGGCTCAAAATTTCAAGCAGTCCACAGATTTTTCATAGTGATCTCCAAACACCTGGCACTCCGTCAGGTTCTAGTATGAACCTGGTAACATCAGTCAGTCTCTATGGGATAAAAATTAGGAACCTTGTGTGTGTGTAAACCAAATTAATCTGAAATTTTGGTCTGTGCCCTACAACAATAGTAACAACATCATTCCATTCCCCTACCCATGAAATAAATACTATCACTGAGGAAGTAAGATACTGATCTGGAATTTTCTGGCCTAGTTTGGTCACGTGTCTGCACTTATTTGCTTGCCATTTAGCATCTATTGCATGCTAATTTTGCATTATGATTTCCAGGGTGATTAGCATGCCTTTTTAGCTGTGTATTCTCTCTAACTTTCATTGCACACTTCTAACATAGATAATATGTAAATATTTCCCTTCTGCAGTGGTTTCCACTGTGTGCTCTTTGGATTTAGCTACTCTGTGAAGTAAATAGTGGAGCTGGTTGAACTCTTCATAACAAATATTTCATCCAGCAAATTCAGCTCTTCTGTAAATGCAATGCATACAAGCTGATTGCGATTTTCCCAAATTAGATCATTATTTATAATTGTCTGCTGAATTATTTTTGTGAGCAAACTGTACCCTATGAATTATCTGCAATTTGAACACTATGATTATTTACTTTAAGTTATTCCTTGTGTGTGACTGTTCACCTGGTTTATTTCTGCTCCCTGATTGGATAGGGCGACTTTTAGAAGTAGGTGCTTCATTTGGAATTTTCAGTCAAGAGATTAGTATGAAGAGGATTAAATGTCTGCAGAAGAGTACTGAGGTGGAGAGAAGAGGGGAGGGCGGAAGGAAGGAAGGAAGGAAGGAAGGAAGGAAGGAAGGAAGGAAGGAAGGAAGGAAGGAAGGAAGGAAGGAAGGAAGGAAGGAAGGAAGGAAGGAAGGAAGGAAGGAAGGAAGGAAGGAAGGAAGGAAGGAAGGAAGGAATGTGTTCTCTCTTATTCTTAAAGGAATTCTGTATTGAGATAGATACATATATATGAAAACAAAAATCTTCAATTAATGGGTTTCTGTGCTCAATCGTACATCACAGTATTGAAATTAAGGTATATTAAAATTAGAATAGTTGTGAAACTCATGCCTAGGTCTCCTTGTATTACACAGATCACTAGACCATTAGAAACTGCCTCTTAATGGAACTAAATATCACCTTAAAAATACTTCCTGTTATTATAATGACAATTTACTCTGAAGTGGAAAGAAAGCAGAAATATGAAGAGAACCTGTTTAACTGAGGTGACAGAGGTGATCACTGGCCGTACTGCTGGTAGATCCCAATGCCTCAGGTTCCTGAGCTGGTGCTGTAGCCATAAACCACACTGTCCCTTTTCAGTCAGTGCATGTTCTTAAGGCCATATGAAAAGCTGGGCACCAGCGTCTGGCCCATTTAATTCTTGATTCCTCCCGACAGGAATTACTGTTGCATTTTCCAAACCCTGCACATAATGACAATGTGCACACTTTAATATATCTGCCAAGCACATGGGTTGAATCTGTTAATCTTTGTTTTATGTAGCTTCATCACTCACCTACAACTCCTCACAGTCACCAATCAGGTGTACATATGTGGGGCTCTGCACCAAATGCCTTTGCCAACATACCTGCAGGAGGAAATTTAACTTCTGATCTAGATTTTACATCTGGCTGGGCTTTATGTGAGCACCTGTAGTAGAGACTGCATCAAGGGCACATTAATGAATCTTCTGTCTAACCTGGCCAAACTCTTTTGTGTGTGTGTATGTGTGTGTCTGAGGCAGCATAAGATAAAGATGACTTCTGGCTGTACAAGTTTTTTTGCTTTCCTTGAACCAAGTTTTTCCCCTTTCCTTGAACCAAGACACTCCCTAAATGAATGAAAACTCAGATAGTAATTAAACTTGTATGCACACATATCTACCTCACTCCAATAATATCCTAACTGTAGCCACACTGGGGTCAGATTCACTTAGGGTGGGCACATATTTGCACCAGATTTAGACCTAAACCCATGTCCAACTCTGTGAAGTCACAGGCATATTCATTTCCTGGTTTTAACATGCTCATATGGCATGTAAAGTTTTGAAAGGTTAGGCAGGAAAGATCATAAGCCATGTTGTTAGCATGTGTGACATTTTGTAGCTGCTTGAAAAGTGCTGAGATCCTCAGATGGCAGGTGCTGTGTAAGTGCCATGTATTATTATTATTATTTGCAATATTATCATTCAATTATATATTAATCACTTGCATGAAAGGAATAAGATTTTACAATGTGGACTTCCTTTCCAATGCATTTGGTTAATCTCTACAGGACATGACTATGTTTGTTGAACCAGATCTACAATAATGAGTCTAACACAGAACTTTGGTTTTGATCTGTTACTGATAATATGTTTTGTTTAAAGACAGATAGCCCTTCAGATGTGGAACTGCTGCTGAAAATCAGCTGTCAAATGTGTTCAGAGCTGTACTCTAACTCCTGAGAGTGTGCACACCCCCTTGAGACGCTGGGGAAAAAGGAGTTAATCCTTAAGCTGCCTAGAAAAGGGACTGTAGTTGTCTCTCTGTCCTGTAGGAATTAGACCAGCTGTGGGGAGTTAATTGCTTCCTATACACACCACTCCTGCACAACATAAAGGGATGTGTTGGAAGGGCTCTTGCTTGGCAGGGAGAAGGGGAAAGGAAGGAAGCTGGGTCCAGTGTCAGACATCAGCTCTGAGCAAGGCGATGTCCTGCTCTCGGGTGCTTGCCTGATGTGGGCAGTGCTTAGGCAGAGCACAAACAAGCTATGATTATGTGATGGCTGCTGCTGAGAAGGGACAGTTTTGTTTCTTCTTGGCCTTTGGAACCGGGAATTTTTCCTGGCTGATTGCACTTCCCAGAGTGATATGCCTTAGGAAATGCAGCATTTCTGCAGTCCCTCTTTTTGTTGGTATATCAATACATTAGGTCATGTACATATGTGCGCTTCAGGGCACCCAGGGGTGCGCAGAGCAGGAGAAATCCTAAATTATGGAAATAAAACAGGCAGACAATAGGGAGTGCTGGTGGTATGTATACAGAAAACTGCATATGTACAGAGAGAATTGGGTTCTTCAGGCTGTCACTGTTTGAAAAATTGCAATGAAGAATACTCAGTTTCTGAAAAACCACTGTGGTTTCCTTAAAATAAAATATAATGCAGAGCTATACATTTTTATTCTGCTTTCACTCAAAAACCCCATCTCCCCTAAGTACAAGAGAGTAGCACTTGAGTCCAGAGCTTGATGCTTTCTGTTTCTCCTCTCTGCAGTTTGACATTACCCATGTTAATTGGCCAATATTCTCTGAATTTAAGTTTCCGGGATGCTTCTAGGGAAATGAATAATGTGTGTCAGGACCTGATTGACATGACTTAACTAGTGCCTGATCTGTTTGGTGCAGGGCTGCTGGTTGCTGTGCTGCTCTGTGTGTGGCTGTTGGGGCTGACCTCATTCTTACCCAGGGACCCTGGCACCAGTGTGAACGGAACATCTCCTGTGCTGCTGTGGAGGGCGTGCCTTGCTAATCTAGCTCCTCAAAGAATAGGGTTTCTTTTACCTCTTGGGCCTTGACATGCCTGTTCAAGGGGTAGGATTTGGCCCTTAGTGAGCGGATTATCCATTCCCTTGACATAACATAAAGCTCTAGGATTTACGGCTATATAAGAAAGTAATAATCTTGCCGGGACATGTGGGGAGTTACATACAGTATGTAAATCCCATCTTGAGATAGGAATATGTTCCTTTGAGAGTACAGCTGTAAGAGACCTGCATTATGAAACCTGAATCCATGCAAAATGGCCTGGTTTCATTAGAAACTTGAATCTCACTTTACATCAGTTGAAAGTTTTGCTATGGTTTGTGAACATTTCAAAGCAAACCTGGGCCAAGGTTCAAAAAATTCTTTTATTCTTCTGTATCATGCAAACTTCATAACACCATGCAATTTCAACACAGGACCAGATGAAATGCAAGGTTTCTCACTGAGTGTTTTGATACCTTTTTTCCCCCCTTATTTTTGTGGTGTTTGCCTGTCTCAAAATGCAATTCAGCAGCAGCAAGCGAAGTGAAATCTTCGTGAAGGTCTTTATAAAAGCACTGTGATCTGAAACAGCCAAGTTCTGCACAGCTGCACTACAGAGTGCAGGGCAAGGCTTTAGCTGCTAAGTTTGATGCTGCCACACTCGCTGTCAGAAACAGACTGAAGGAATGCAACTCCTCTGGTTTCCATTTCTGCCTGAAGGGGAGAGTAGCTCAGTGAACCCACAATGGAACTTGGGAAAGGGGGAAAGGAAAACTAAATTACATTTAAAGAAAGAAAAGAAGCCTTCTGCTTTCTTTGTTTTGTTTTTTTTTTTTTTTTCTTTTTCTTTTTTTAAGGATTGAGTGATGTTGATCTCTTCCACATAACATAGATAAGGTTACAACAATCCTTGCATTATAAGCCTAATATTGAAAGCGACCCTTACCAAACTTTGCCAAACCAAAAATCAAGCTGTCTGAAATTTCGTAGGCAGCAGTTCAGACCAGAATCCCCCCTCCCAGTGTATTTGCTAAGGTGTGTAAAGAGGAAAGAAGGAAGACAATAGAGAAAGTATGCAGAGGGAAATAAGTTCCTGTCAAAGAATCATTTACCCTACTACACATGCCATGTTGTCCTGTTAGTACTATCTAATGTTCTTAAATATAGTCTTCTAAATTAATTTTCTTTACAGGGAATTAAAGGCTGAGCCTAATGAGATGTGGTGTGTTAGATTTGTTAAACTGGTCAGACAGAGGAAACAATGTGAGAAGCAGGAGAATTTGCTTTCTGACTGTTCTTTGATTAGGGTCATTTCATAACACAGGTGACTCTTGTCAAAGCCTGGAGTCAGAGCTATGCTTTGATTCTGGACAATAGGGGTGGTCTTGTGTGCTGTTTGAAAAACTCAGATTCAAGGCTGATTTACACATGCAAATTAAAACAAGTTATTGCTCAGATTGAAATGAGACTTGGCTTCCCTTTTCCACTGGAAGCACATGTGCAAGAGATCAAGTATTTTTTACCAGGAGTAGAGAAACTACACCAAAGAGGCTTTAGTGACAGAAGCAAGGAGATATATAATCTCCTAGCAACACAAGTAATGCTGTCTTTAATGAGAGTGAAAAACTTCAGTTTTCAGTTTGTTCTGAATGTGAAAATGGCAAAGGTATCAATGAGAAGTCACTGCTGTTACCTGGTACTCTGACTAGCACAGACACAGGAAAGGAAGCATGGCAGTGGATTGTAGAATTCCACAGGGCAAACTCCATTTTTTTCCCACCCTCATAGAGGAAATTCTAGGAGATTCATAACCTCAGAAATAGAGGAAAAAATTAAAACCATGCCAAGTCATTTTAAATTGGACTTCAAGATAAACTGAGATTTGATATTCCTGGATAATTACTAATGAGAACACTTTCCCTTTAATTATCTTGTGGTCACCATTTCAAAGGTGATTAAAGCTATTCTTCACTAGATGTGGTTATAGATTTAATGCAAACCTGGTCTTTCTTGTGGTTTTATCACAGCAATTAAATCTGACTTGTGCACAGACTTTGTGTGGCATGAGGGATTTCACCAAGCAAAATGATTTTACCCTTCAGGCAATGTTAAATTTAGGAAAAATATAATTAATTATATCAGACAGGTATCTATTATACATCATGCACACATTCTTAGAGACTGGGGGCCCACTTCTACTCAAAACAGAAACAGTCGTTCCTTCCATCTCTGGTCTTAAGCACAGTAGCAACTGTTGCCTGTTCAGACATGCCTTAATATCATTTTTATTATCTATATCAAGCAATCATCCATTCTTTGAGAAGTAACAACAGAAAATCCCAAGTTTTGAATGCAAGTTTTCCCTTCCTATCCCATTTTATCTGAGCGTTTCATGGTTCTTCGCTCTCTTCCTGATTGTGTGCAGTAGTTATGTCTTGGAAATAATGCAATGTTAGCCCATTATAGTTACAGCCTATGTAATATGTTTCTATTTAGCTTTTATCTGCTGATTGTAAGATTACCTGATTGCATTTTATTTTTTTCCCCCTGGATTACTTGATGGGTTTGTTGCTAACTTATCTAATACTGCACAATCCCTCAGCCCACAAAAATCTTCCGATTTAATTGGGGTTTTAGGCCGCCTTCTAAAGACAAAAGGCTGCATTTTCGAAAGGCAAGTAGGCACTAAAGACACCCATGTCAGTGATACTGCATGCTATTAAAATGTCTTTCATCAGTGGATCTCAAAGCCCTTTAAAAACATTTGCAAGGCATCAGGGAGAGAGAAAAGTATATCTAGTTTACAGATGAATGAACTGATAGGATGTGTAAGTTATAGATATGCCATGCTAAACATCAAACTACTCTACTTTTGATTACCTTAAAAAGATAGTGTTGGAGATACATGGGTGAGATGGGCATTTTTATTGTTGCTGGGGTTCCTCCCTAATTCTTAAGATAGGTTACCTGTAGGGGAATAGAGCTGGATTTAAAATGCTGCATCTATTTGCAAGCATAACATGAAAATTAGAAGATAGAGCTAACTTTTCTTGTTTTGCTTTCCTCTAATGTTCCAAAGAAGTTTATTCATTTGTCTGATTAAAATAAAATAAAATAGACTTAAAGATGGTCCTAAGGAAAAAAACGGAGGTAGAGAACTAGTTTTACAGTTGAGTTATTGGAATAGAATATTGTTTGGGAAAATAAGCTGTGAAATCTTAGAGCTGTTACCAGATTTCATCTCTATCTTCTTTTATTGTTTCTTTTTAAATTCAAAAGCCTTAGTTCTTGAAAGAGTCTTGGAAGTATTACAGCATTCAGAGCAGTGACATTGTAAAATATAGGCTACTAATCACAGAGTAGCTGTGCAACATACAGCTTTTTCTATCTGTCATATTTAATAACTAGACTATCATATCATTTGATTCTCATGTGCCAGAATCAGAGTCCTACCTCTCAACAGTTTGGAACCATGACAAAAATAATATCACTCAGCCAATCTCATGACTCGAGTGACCTTGGCCTTTGATCCAGTCAGATCTTATCAGATCTTCAGAGGGTCAAGGTACACCTGTTTTTAGTGTTTTAGCATTTTGGCCTTAAGCATTAAAGGGCTACAGGGGACACACGATACTCAGAGGAAAATGCAGTGCTCTGCTCTCTGAGGGAGTGTGTACCTATGTGTATGTACACAGGCATGTACCTCTGCCTCAGGAAGGGGGGAGGTTAAATAATGCAGTTTGTTATTTAAAACTGAGCTTAATCCAAAGCAAAACTATTTCTTTTCCTCTTATGAATAGCATGCATGTATGAAAATGTTGTTAATGGCAAATACCTCATTAAAATGTTCTTGCAGCATGCATAGAGGAAGAGAGGCAACTTGGCAGAGCAGGTATCATATGCCTGAAATGCACTACCACTTAACAGCACACAAACATGCTTTGCTGTATGGGAAACAGCATGATCAGGTGCACATCTGCCATATTAAAGGATTATGAGAAATGGGGAGAAAATAATACTTAATTTTGAATGTAAATATATTCTGGTCTTGAAGCAACCATATTATGAGATATAATACTACAAAATCTTCTTCACTTAACACAATAGAGACTATTAATGCTTATGGCTGCTTAATTTCTCTTTCTGAAGCATGCAAGGAAGCCATATGTTGGAATGTAGGAGGTTTGTAGCATGTCCATTTAGTCAAGAATAATGTGCAGCCAGAGGCACTGAAAATGAGTATTTTGTTGATAAAAACATGCCAAGCATTTTATTCCCAGCTATGAAGTATGGAATAAAGTTTTGATGATCAGTGTGGACTTCTCTATGGAAAGTTGTGCTGTATATACACCAGGCTAATGTGTATGCATTGTAAGCTATAGAGATATTATTATCATATAGATCATTGTTTGCAAACGGAAGCTTAGAAGGCTGTGAAGATAATTTCTCATAACAATTATTATGTACAGGAGGTGTAGAAATTGTTTGCCTGTGACCCTCAGTAATTGTTAGTGAGGCATGCCTGCACATCTAGCAGGAGAAAATGAGGGCCCTTCATTTACAGAAACAGAGTGGTGTTACTGAAATGTAGACTCTGTACAAGTGTTCCTGAAGTCCCCTGTCCCAGCCATGCTGCAGTATGGCCCCACACAGCAAAGCAGAAGTTTTTGGTTGTGTGTTATGGAAAATGGTGATTGTTCACTGTAAATAAGGATCAAGGTGTAACGTTTTTGATCTATTGAGTTTAAGTGAAGATGATGATATGATACAAAGCTTTTAACCGACAACACTACCATGGATTCCAATTAATCATATCTTAATTTCATGGGTGGCTTTCAGCAGCAAGGAAAACAGCACAAAAACTTTCCTTCAGAGGTACTAGACCAATTTCTACCACCAGTGCGTTCCACCTGGGTCCTTTCTTAAAATCCCATTATATATAACAGCACTAATTTCACTAAACTCATGGGGTATTTCTGCTTGCAAAAGGTCTGCTTGTGTGAGCCAGGGTTATGTAATTGAACCTTTAATATTGCTCTAACAAAGCAGGAATGATCAAAAAAAAAGGTCACTGTAAAGAGAGGAATGGGAATGATTACTTTATGCTTTTGTCCTAGTTTGGCTGCAGCTTTCCTTCCAGTGCTCTCTGTCACTTACTTTTCATTTATTTTCCTACTTGAAAGATAGAGGGAAGTGATCAAGCTCATCGTGCATAAATATACTTATGGGGATGCTGAACTTGACCCAACATGGCCTGTATCACAGGGCTGTTAAGGAGGTAAACATTCACATTTGCTAAGTGCTATCATGTATGAATTATCAGTTATGTTAATAATATTATTTTTATAAGTCAAAGCAGAAGGGGCTGAATTCCCTGAGGGATCTGGGTATTTTTTTTTTCTACCTACCTTTCCACAAATATGAAATAGTGTCTTAAAAAGGCTTGCACAGTTGGGTTATTTGGGTTTGTAGATAGGATGAAACATAACAGCCCAATGTATCATGGAGTCACTTTCTTCACACCTGGCATAATGTTGTTTTTGCATCCATCACAGATGATTAAAAGGGAATGCATTGGTATAAAATGATTCTGCAACCTTTTCTTTGCCTTCAAATATGCCAGTGAGTCAGGTGAACTGAAGACCTCTTGAAACTGTAGACTTCTTTCTGTGTTTCTCTATCCACTTTAATTAATAAATATAAAGCAGCAATAAAGGCTGGGTCCTGACTCATCTTGGAAGGAATCCTTCCCTTCCTTGGGAAGGAATCTTGGATCCCTTCCATTTCCTGACCAGCGCCAAACAACCAGCTCTGTCCTCCCTATTGCATTCATATGATCCCAACACTGTCTCCTCTTTCTTTGCAGCTCTTGATACTTCCACCTTTACTTTAAAGAAAAATATTATTTTTTAAAGGACAAAGCAAATAAGACACCAGGTTCCTGTGGTCATTTCTCTCATCTTTCCCTCCCCCTTCCCTTTCCCACTGGTCTTGGATGTGTTGTGCCCTTCCTGTGCATGGCATAGAAAATGCATAGAAAAAACAGTGCTCCCTTCTACAGCGTACAATGTGAATCCCAAAACCTGAACAACAGATTCCTGTCTTGAAAGACAGACCTACACAATTCCTCACAGGCAATTGCCGGGTTCCCGAGAACATAGTTTAATGTGAAATTACTTTGATGGAGTGGGAAACCTACATACCTTTCTTTTATATTGTTAAAAAATATAAAATGGCTGAAGTTTTTGTATTAGTTAATAGTTTAATATATTGTATCAATCAGGGAACTGATGCAGTTAGGCATGTAGGAACATAGCTTCCGTGTAGGTGAAATAGAAGGAATGATTGCCCAGCTTTTAGACTTTGTAGGTATGTATTAGCTACAAAGTCAAAAGTAAACCTTGTAAACAATCATGTTCTTATCTTTAACCTTGAAAGTGCCATTTCCTTAATGGGAATGTCATATGATTGAAATTAAATTTGTGGGCAGGATTGGGGATTGCACTTCAAACATATTTTCCTGTTAAGAGAAAGGATCAGTAAAGTATAGTTCTGCTGGCAATAGGGAATAAGTGCTTGGAATTCACTGTGGGAAGCAGCATAGAGAATCTAATATTGTAAACTCAAGGATGTGAGTGACTGCCTAGTAGTTGGAACACTGGGATAGTAACTGAAAAATGTGAGTTATTCTGGTTTAAGATCGCTGCTGTCTTCCAGTGTTGCTTTCAGCTGTGAATTTGGTGACTTGACTACAGCTTCTCCATGGTGTATTATCAATATAAGTGACCTAATCAATACTTAGACTAGATATTCTGCAATTTCAGTACAACTTTTTCAGTAAGTTAAGTTACCTCAGCAGGACCCTAGGCTGTTGTCATGCTTCTGGGTCTACTCATTAACATACCTGGAGGAAAGTTTTGCTGCTTTTGAAGTTAATGTCATGGCCTCGGTGCCATGAAATACTTGATGCAAGTACAGATATCCCCATCTTTGAATGTCTTCTCATACAACCTGTGGTACCTAAACTATTCAGAACCCTGAGAATGGTATCCCTAAAACTTGCTTCATGTCAGGTCAGGAAGTACAAAATTGACTTAATTTTCCTTGGTACATATGTAGGATTTGGATATAGTATCTGGGGAACAGGTCATCTTCAAAGATATGCAAGTATGAACTGAATGAGCTGTCCAGGTTGGGGAAAATCTTATGACTCTTGGAAGACAAACAGCTGAGTCAAACCAGAAAGGAAATGGACATGTATTTGTATTCCTCTTTCTTCCCTTTGAAAATGAAATCCAGATGTTGGCACCCCATTTCTTGGGCTACTTAACAGATGGGCTCATATGTTGTTGCCAAAGGGTATTTAGTGGGTCACACTGGTAGGTTGAGTGTTGTCTCCATCCACTCTTGTGCAGCAGCACACAGCTGTCAGATGCTGTTTCCAGATCTATATATAATCTTGCATATATCATAGACAAAGCTGATACAGGAACTCATTAAGGCTGAGTCTGTCTGTCCTTATATATGTGCGACTTCACCGAAGTGAGGACTTTGAGCAGAGATCAATAGAAGGATGAGGCCATAAGGAAAGAGCTGAAAAACCCTATTGATTGTTTATTACATTAGGAATGCAAAAAAATGTAGATTTTGAATGATGCCTGTAATTCTTAAAAAAACCCCATAATGATAAAACAGTTGTCTAATGCCTTCAAAAAGTGTTTTCTCTGGTAGTTTAAACATTTGCCTAAGACTTCTAAATTTATTTCCTAGGCTGACTAGCCAAGTGACCTTTCTGAAGTTATTTATATTGTCTTTATATTTGTATTCAATTACTCAGCATAAATCAGAATGAGAATTCAAGGCCCCCTTCTGCTTGATATTTATCAGTATGCAATGAGCCTGAACCAAAATCTGCTGAAGGCAGCAGATGGGGCCCCACTGGCATTAGTTGACTTTGACTTAGAGCACCATATACCCCACACCAAATTCTGGCCCCCTGCAAAATGCCTCCCAGTTCAGCCAAGTGACAAACCTTATGGCTTTCATGTTATTGTATACACAGAACAAAACTTTTGGAAGTCTCTCCACATCCTGACATAGGTACATAAAAGACCACTCATAGTATCTAAAACCGGAGAATCATTCTGGTTTCTCACAGATGTATATGCTGTGTTATCTGCTTTACTCACTGCAAAAACTTTAAATTCCTTTTGGGCCCCCTATAATACCTCCTGCAGGAGTATCTTTAGATATCATAAGATCCCTATCCAACTTCTTGGGTTTGTTACTGATCTGTTTTTCACCTAGTGCCAAACTACAGGAGGAATTTTCTCCATGGAGAATCGATGTGGCCTTTCTCCACTGTTCAAGTGTTGATTTTCAAAGTACTTATGAAATCTAATTATTTTTATGACTTCTAAACTGAACTGGGATGCAACAAGTAGGTCAGAATGGGAAAAAATTAATCACTGAAGGCTCAAAGCCAGTGGGTGATATGGAAAAAGAAACTGGTAAGTAGACTCAAAGTTGTTATGAGAAGGAGAAGTAGATGGTGAATAAGCAGCACGATTACATAAGCCTGATTTCTGCTAAATATTTTAATTCTCTGTGCCAACTCTGGGCCAGGTAATTATTAGCTTTTTCATGATGGAATGAATACAAACCAACTTTTTAATTATTATTATTATTTTTGTTCTTTGTTAATCAACATGAATACGTGGGAAGCTATGCTATCCTGCTATGTCATCCTGTTTCATGAAAGGTGGCACAAAGTTGATGTCTTTATATTTTCTTTATCTTTTCATGAAATGTCCTCAGAGAGTTAGATATGATGGGCTGTCTTTTGGTGCTCTTTTGGCAGATACCACCCCAGAACGGACATGAAGATTGCTTTTTTAAAATACATGGATCATTTTTCCAGTGTAGTCTGTAACTTAGCATCATAGGCTGATCCCCTTCTGTGATGCCCATGTCAACATGTGTCCATATAAAACTTTGATGTTTTAAATGGGATAAAATGCACCAAGAAATTTCACATGATTATTGACAGCCATTGGGATTAATGAAGACTTGCTCCAGCCATGAAATCGCAGAGGAATTTTCTGACTCTGATTCTTTTAAGTTCAGTGGACCTCGTAGAGAAAACCTGTATTCAGCACTTCTGCTTGTGTCTATCAAAGATTTAAAGCAATATATATTTTTGCCCTGCAGTATATGAATCCTGATGAATACAGGTTAAGATGCTCAGTTTGTTAAACTGTGCTTTTATGCCATTTAATGTATTCCTGTCTTCTTTTTCTGGGCACACAACCTAAGGAGGAAATATGTCATCAGCCATGCTAAAACCATTGAAATATCTGGGAAAGAAATCGTTCTCAAGTCTCAACAAATCATCTTTTTACAGCATTGCGTGTTAAGAATTAATTTAAGAAATGATCCCCAAGAGGCTACATATGAACACTGTGCCATCCTAATCTATCTTTTCCTGACTATTAGGTTGATAATGGGGATTCCTTCACACCGTCATTATGCATTGTTGTCAGTCTTGAGCCAGTTTTATGACCTGTGTCCTAGATGTACCCTCATCCTCGTTAAGGGCTTAAAATGATCCATTAAAATCTTGCATTGCTTCTTCAATTTTTCTGTCTCTTTACAGAAATTTAAAAGGTTTTTTTCGAGATGGCAGGGAACCAACAGAGCTAGAACTATGATCCTTTCTTGTTCCAACACCCAGAGGTTGTTATTTATTTCTATTGTGAGCACTAACTATCATCAAGCAAATTCAACACCGTTCAACATCCAAATGACTGTGTTGAATCCCAGCAATGGCACTGATGGACTGTAACTATGAAACCTTTCCTGAGTTATATTGCCATTGTATGTATGTAGGATGCATTCATGCAGCTTAGTTATTGTTGGTATCTGCTAATATAGGCAGTCAAAATTCAAAATTCTTAGTAAAACTCTATTAAGGATCTGGTGCCAGTACACTGTATATGAGGAGAAACCCTAATTTTTCTGAACTTGATAATTAACAGACCATTCAAGACATCACAATCACTGTAAGAATATAGTGAAGGAAAAAAGTCCAGGGAAATAACTTCTGTTGCTATTTACTATTCCCTTGTCCTGGGATTCTAGCTGCAGGTACACTCTCAACCCTTGTCTTTTCCTGCCTGATTGGTAGCCATAACCTGCTGGCATTGAAATTAGAAACTGTCTGCACACTCTGCTCTCTATTTGGCTGACAAAGTACTAACAGAGCAAATTGTAGGTTATTTCACTTTTCAACATGGGCTGCCACCCCCTAAGTTTACTGATATGGTAGCACTGGTCTGCACTGTCTCTGTTAGAGTTTTTTAAATAAATAGGGTGAAAGTGGATGGGTAAGCTCTTTGCAACTCTCATGTCAGCTGTATACTGATAGTTCTCCACTTACCTACATTGCCTGATCATTAGTTTGATCACTACCTAATGCTTGATCATTCTTCCTGTAGAGCTTGCTGTTTTATTAAACTGCTTCACTAATATTGCGAGTCTCTAAAGCAGGGTTATTCTCTCTTGAGAAAAAAAAAAAAAAAAAGATCAGAAATACACCTACCCCATCAGAAATTGCACTCTCCTTGGTAAACTTCTGTCCTTGTGTACATACTAAATTAATAAAGTTGTGACACCTGATTAAATGACTGACACACAGCTACTTTTGTTTATATATATATTGCCATCAGTTTACACGGTAATAGACAAGATGAGTATTTATGGCAATCACATTTAATCCTACTCTCAATGGATCAGATGTGAACTGTGGGAGGTTGACCCACTCTCAGTGTTTCCACTTTTCACCAACTTTTGGAAACACACCAACTTTCCTGAAAAAAAATGCCTTACAATATATTGCATGCTTCCAGGCACCAGCTGTCACCCAAAACACATCACCTGTGGATTGATGCCATGTGACCTCGTTACTTTTCTATCAGCCTATTTCTCTCTCCCTGTCTCAGGTATTTTTAATGTGCCCATCACCATGGTTTCTCATACTGCTTAGTAGAATCATAGAATAATGAAATTATTTGGGTCGAAAGGGATTTTAAAGATCACCTAGCTCAAAAACGCCTGCTATGGGCAGGGTTGCCATTCACTAGATCAGGTTGCTTGGGCCCCATCCAACCTGGCCTTGAACACTTCCAGGTATGGGTTATCCACAACTTCTCTGGGCAACCTGTGCCACTGCCTCACCACCCTCAGAATAAACAAATTTTTGCTAATATCTAATCTAAACCCTCTTTCAGTTCAAAACTATCGCCCCTTGTCCTGTCCCTGTCTGTCTGTATAAAAAGTCTCCCTGTCTCCTTTTTTTAAGTCTTCTTAGGGTTCTGGAAGGCCACAATGAGATCTGCCCAATGCCTTCTCTTCTCCACACTGAACAACCCCAGCTCTCTCAGCCTGTCTCTGTAGGAGAGGTGCTCCAGCCCTCTGATCATCTTCATTGCCCTCCCCTGGACCTGCTGTAACAGGTCCTTGTCATTCTTGTGTTGAGGAGCCCATGTTTCAGGTGGGGTCTCACAGGTTTTAAACATTTTGGAATGTATATAAGAGGTCCCAAGAACAAAATTGCCTGATATAAATGATATCCCAGTCTTTTTGAAAGGAAGACTCTTTTTTTATTTGAACCTTGCTGTGGGCAAAGTACTGCTTAGTTATTTTAAGTTTTCTTCACCTGGTTTATCACTGATGTCCATGATGATTTACAATGCTGATTTTCTCTTCATTCCATATTTGTTAGCATTGCTGTCCATCTTTGAATCTTTAACAGAAGCTTGATATTTACTGAATATTCTAAATGTGTGGGATTATTGATGGCATGGTTTCCATACACAGATTGGAAGTACTATATTTGTGCAGATCCTAGTCTGTTTGAGAACTTAGCATGGCTGGAACTTTAGGTGCTATTGCATTAATAAATAACACCCACTTCCAGCTTTGTTGTTAATGAAAACCATGTACCTGTGTTATGAAATGCACCTGTGTTATGAAAGTATTATGATGACAGTGGTCCCTATGTTTTTAAAACTAAAAAGGATATAATTTATAACTATAACAATAAAAAGAAAACAATTTCTATCCAGTTTAGTTTACAAATACAGAAGGTCCACTTTTGGCTCAACACCTTTAAGAAATTGGATCTGTTTCGATTTGAGAAGCAGATGGGAAGAGCTGGCATTTATCATACTTACAATTTTTATTACAAACAATGCTAGATACGTGTACCGTGACATTCTCAAGAACACTGAGGTGCCACTCACTGTCATAGGCCCCATTCTTGTGGCTTCTTGAGAGTGAAATGTTGTGAAATTTTGCACTTCACTGGACTATTCTCATTTCTGTGGCAAGTTAATGGTGACATTACTATCCTCAAAAGATCCCGACTCATAGAACTGTGTTATAGTCAACAAGATGTACTAGAAAACAATTTTGTGTTCTTTTAATGCAGTTTTAACCTGGAGATTGCATTTAGAACATATACTGAGATTTTTTTTCTCAGCAGTGATATGGCTGGAATTGCCATTAAACAGACAAAAGAAGTCCATTGAAATGCAGGTTAGTGAGATTTTTATGTTATAATTCTCTTGGATCTGTCATCAATGACTGAAAAGAAAACCCTGTTAACATAAAACTTGAATAAGATCAGAACAACTAGCACTGGTGAGTTCAGTATTAGTAATGGACCATGAAAAATCACCTTACCTCAGTAGATCCGTGGTCATATCTTGCATGATCATGAAAAAGTTCACATAAAATTTTGGCTCCAAGCTCTTTTGTAGCCAAAGAAAATTCTGGAAGTGGCTTTGCTAGAGCCAAGTTTTTTAGTTTATATTTAGGATGTGTTCTTCTGCAATGCTTTTGATTGATGGTTCTGGAGAATAATTACCTGATAAGTTACTTGTGTTGACTACAGAGAAGGAAGAAGTGGTGCTGCTTTCTGATGTGCCTGTTTTTCACAGGTAGGTTACCTGGTCCCTGGAGCTGCAGCTCTTGCTGCCACTGGAAAATGTTCCTTGAATCTGCAAAGGCAAGACTGAGCCCTGGATCCTGTGATGTGCTGTCGACAACCTTCACATGTCCCAGTGCAATGGCAAAAGTAGTGGTGCCTCCTGCCAGGGGTGGTTGGACAGTACTGTGGGTCTGTCTGTGCGTTAAATTAGGTGACACATATCAGTGCAAAGCAGCCTCTTGGTTTTTGAGTAGAACATGCATGTGGGATTTTCTTTTCTTCTTTCCTGTAAGCTTTCATAAGCTAGGATGCTCATGCATGACAGAATATAGCACTGGATGAAAATCATTGCATCGGATACTCCTTTCACAGTCCTGCTGATGAATCCTTAGAGATGTAGACTGGGCTAATTTGCATGGGCAGAACCAGCAGTATATTTAACAGAGCTGTCCCTAGCTGTGGTTTGCATGCTCCTGCTGCAAAGCTACATTCTGTCTTTCATCCCATGTACCTGTTACACCTTAGTTTACTGTTAAATCTCTAATCACTTAAACTGACCTTTCCAGTTCAGTGGACTGCTGCCCTAAAAGCCCCCATATACTCAAGACGTCTAGCCCAAAGCCTAATCTTGCCCATCAGTATCTTATTGTCTGCCCAAAGATTTAGTTTCATCCTATAAAATAAAAATGTTATCCTATTGTACATGGACTGCTGTCCTTCGTCTTTATGATAAAAGAAGAGCAAAGTATTTACGTTTCAAACTCACTAGAATATTAAGACTCTGCACTGTCTTGACCTTCATTTTTCTTCAAAATACCATTCAAGTTTTGAATGTAAGAAAGTTGCAGAAAAGTAAAATCTACCCAATCTGATTTTTGATCCTGTGCATAGTCCAGGTATCATTGCTATGTATTAAAATATATTGCACTAAATGCTGGATATACTCAGATGGTGAATCAAGAGCTTATACAGATTGATAAATGTTGCATCTTTCTATCTTGAATGCTTTTAAGATACATGAAATGAATAAAAAAAAAATTCTTAAAAAAGAATTATATTGTTATTGAATAATTGTTTGTCTGTACCACCAGATGTTAGGGTGAGTAAATTGAGTTACCATTTTGGCCATCAGCAGTCAGTAGGTTTCTAAATACTTATCTACTAAGATATTCTCCAATATGGCTATTCCATAAATTCCCTTAGGAACTGACATATGAGTTCAAGTATTTACGACATTATTACAAAAGCTGCATGCAGTGATCCTTCATTGATGTGTTTAATTAGAGTTCTTTCAAGATAAACCTTTATCAACATGTAAGCTAACAAAAAATCATGAGTGACCCTATTTTTGGAAAAAGATATTATTCCCTCAAACATATTCTGTGTATCTAATAGTATTGTTTTCCACTTTTCCTTTAGTTACACAGTGCAGAGGAAACAAAACAGAATGCAAAGTAAAAAAACACCCCAACATAACAGAGATCATTATTTTTTGTTACTTCTGGAATTTTTCACCTTTTGATAGCATATAATGTAGATGCTTTAGCCAAGAATTAAGAAATACAAGTTTTAATAACAGAAATTAATCTGATTTTCTTTTATAAATATAGAATAAAGAACTGATTTTCTGAATCTTTTTAGTAGGACTTTCCTTGACATTTGCAGAAAGAAACAGAATTTTTTCTTTATACATTTTATTGCAAAAATTGCAGTTAAATATTGCGCTATTTCCTTAAGAGTAGATTCAAGACAAAAACCCCTTAATTTCAGATGTAAAGTGGCTTGGCTGCATTCATAAACAGAGCTGTGAATTCTTTTCCATCTGAACTTATGTTCTTTGATTTTCACTGACTGACTGACCATTTCAGCACGCTCTCCTGCTCGTATATAATTCAGTGCTCGACCATGACAAACCAATCATTCACAACTGACCCTTGAAATTAATTAATGCCAATCACTGCTATCAGTCAAAAGACATTCTGAGAGATTTCAAAAGAAGAGATTGATGTTACATGGTGCTAAAGGTAGATGTAGAAAATGCAGTCAGTCAGTGAATTTCAGAAGAACTTAAATTACATTTATAGATTGCTAACATCCCTTCTAGTACATGTAGTTACAAGATGGTAGTCGTCAATGTATAATAAAGCTGGAACAAGTGCTCAGTGTGAAAATGCTAATTTTCAGATACTTATATCTTGAAAACCATAGGTGGTCTTGGCATGGAAAATAACATACTACCTCCAAATTTGAATCTCTAAAGCATAGCAGGAGGCAGATCTAACCAGCACTGTGACCATATGTGTTTGGGATTTCATACACAATAATTAATTTCCATTCTGTAAAAATGAATAATTTAATATAACATCCCACATCAAGAGATGCAAACACAAACTGATACTTTAAAAAAAAATGCCAGTGAACAAACTTTTTCCTAATCAAAACCAACTTAGATTGTTATGAATAAAAATAACATGAAAAGAAAACTATTTAACTGCTTTTATCTCTCAACATAAGAATCTTGTGAAGACTGTCTCTTGGCAATTGAAGGATATTTAATTGAATAAAGGGCTTAGAAGAAATACATAATCTACAAATGGATGCTCTCTGCATATGTACTGAATATCCATGTTCTTTTCTAACTGTGTTTCTAGTTATGACCATACTTTTTCTTTCCTGTCTGATTTGCATGTGAAGATGAACCATCATCAAAGTACTCAATATTTTTACCCAAATTCAATAATCCTGACACACCCGTGGAAGGCTAAGTCTCTTCATTGAAACAGTGATAACCAATAGGCTTTAATGTCATTCTGTGACACAGGTCAGCTCAATGAAAGTCTCTGTAAATTATCATTTGGGTGTCAGATGATCAACAACTTCAGTGCTGCCATCTCATCTGGAGAGCTATCTTCCCAGTGAAATGAGAGGTAAAGCATCTATTGTCACTCTCTATGTCTGCTGAGAACTTAATCTCACCAAACTATCCAATACGTGGTACTTGTATAAAAACATGTTGTGCCAAATCTTCTCTCAAGTGATACTTGAAATTTCTAAAAAAAACCCTGTTAGCTGATGCATTTGTCTCCTGTTTACCACATTCAGCTGCCACTCCTAGCTCTGTCCAAGAGCAAAACAGCCTTTTTTTTTTTCCTTTTTCCAAATAAAAAAACAAATCAAGCAGAGAGAGAAACAAGAACTGAAACTTTAGATTTGAATTGCTCTGCTTGCAGAAGATTGACTACAAATCAAAACCACGTGCCAGCCTGGAAGATTTTAGCCACCAAAAAACTGTTAATCAGTGCTAAAAGGAGGTTTCCGAAATCCAGTTAGGCTCCTAGGCACATTTCAAAATCCCACTAGATGCCAGTCTGACTACATATCTCAGAAAAAAATGTGGTCCTTGTGAATGGCCTCTCATCTCTAATACCTGTTGGATTGTGATCCAAACCATGGAATTAGGCCTGGATCCAGGTCCTACTGTGCAGCTAAAGCTCCCCATGGCTGCTAATGACAGAGTAACCTTTGTTGCAGAATGGTGAAGGCTTCTGGGAGTTGAGTGTGCCTTTTGGGGTGCCTTGCACAGTCTATACCACAGAACTGATGGCTGTAAGTCAAGAAGAGGATATTCCTCCACCCTCCTCTGCTTTGGGTGTTAAGGCTGCATTATACTAAATTATAATATATATTATTATACATATATTATAATTTAAACTATATTAATCAGATTATAAATTATATTATATATTAAAGAGCACCTATCAGCAAGAAAATAACAGCATTCATTACTTTATGAGTCAAAAAACCAATCAACGACCAGACTTCCAAAGCCCAAAGCCAGAGAAGGGGCTACCTGTTCTGTGCCACTCCTGATGTCTTGATAAATCATACTAGTTTGCAGTGGGTGCACAGACTGTCAAGTGGAAGGATGTTGATAATGAAGACATTACTCCCATTAGACAGCTTTTGCTTTTCTTAAGCAATGCTTAAAAACTTGTTTCCCGTGCTCTGCTATTTGTATCATCATTGACATCTGTTCTTTCTAGGTTGCACCACAGTCTTGCCAGATCTGCAGTCCACTAGAAACACTACTTAGAATTTATTTACATATAAATATATTCCCTAAAAACACTGCTTCAGCAAAAGAATTAGCAATGTAGTGATTTTTGGCAAAATTTTCAGTGACGTGGTTTCTTAGGTTGAAAATTGGCTATTTTGAAAAATAAACATCGTATATATTACATGCCAAATTTAGTTTCTGCATTGAAGAACCCACTAGAGATGATTATGTGAGAATGACAGAGATTTCCTCCCAAGTATTCGTGTTCATCTCTCAGAGTATATCTACATACCAGAAGGCAGTGTAATGTAGTGGTTTTGCTACTTGTCAGCTAACTTAGGTATGAGACATTCTAGTTTACTAGGGAGCTGCCTTGCCACAGCTGTATATTTCTCAGTGGCTGGTTATATTTCTTCCTCACTGAGCTCCTTAATGGCCTGGCTACAGTGCCAAGAGGACCTGAAGGGGTTTGTGTGCCCTTTCATTACAATAAAATTATTGCTGTGTGTGATTTCGGTGAAGATGAACCCCTAGCCACTGATGGCTAGTGCTACCTGTGTGAGTTGAAATGGGTCTGAGGCAGCGAAGTGGGAAGGACTTAACTCATGGGTTTAGCTAATGCCTTTCAGAACGGCATACCTCCCCACAAGGTCTGCTGTCCTTCTGCAAGTACTGCTTTTTGCTGCTCTGACTGTTGTTAATGAAGCTGCAGCTCACTTCTGTCTACCCCTGGTTTCCGGTGTCTGGATTGGTTTGAGGTTGAGAGTGGTTTCCTGTTTCTGTGCAGCTCTTGAGTAGTCTAATTGAAACGACATGTCAGCAAATATGTGTCCAGTGTGGCTGGGGAAAGAGCCAAGGTCCAGCTTTCTGCAGCAACGTGACTGAATATAGAAAACTCCATGGAAAGAGAAGAAAAATCAATATACTGATGTTTGATGTGAACAGCAAAGTTTGTCTCCTTACTGGGAAGAGTGGGCAAGTGAATGAATTGGAGCACTGGCCTTCTGCAAGCAGAACAGGATAAGAGAAGGAAAAGAACAAGAGGAAATATTAGTGACAGGGGAAAATCTGTTTAGTAACTCTCCTCTTGATTTCTTCTTGACTCTGCATGAATGAATAAATAGAATTGAATGAGGAAAAATACTAAATCTATATATCAAGATCTAAAGAATTAATCCATCAGAAACAGCTTCAAGTTCCTATGTTAAACAAAGGAATTATTATGAAAAGAAGGATGATTCCAAGTATTGCTCTGTGTTATGAAGTGTTGGTTTTGGATAGTTAAGGAAACCATGGCCACTATGTGAAGAGTGTATCCATTCATACGATTTGATTGAATTTCCTCCACTATTACTTAGCAGCTACCACAGACAGTAGGAATCTATTGTTTCATGTGAAATGCATGTAAAAACAAATGAGGGACTTGGTCCAAAAGGGCTGAAAGTCTAAGGTGAAAGATCTTCAATTAGTTGCAAACATGCCTACTCAAGCTTTCTCCTGCACAGAATACAGCCTTCCAAGAAACTTTGTGTCTGCATGTAGAAGTAAAACTCTGTCTAAATCTTGGCAGATCATACATCTAAATACACGAGCTAAACAGTGGCAACGTTACTGCAGCCTTACTCTTCAGTTTCTGCTGATGGAGAAGCAAAGCACACGGCCTCATTGCTGCATCTCTTCAGTTAAAATTCCAGTTGCCCACACTGCCTAGTGGGATCAAGGGTGCTAAGCAGTACCTTACTCCCTGGAGAGAGAAGTGTGGGAGAGCATACTGGTGCACTGTAGAGGGGCTGAGATGTGTCTGGGACTGACATAATGTCATAGAAGCATAGAACCATAGACTGGCTTGGCATCGAAGAGACCTTAAAGGTCATCTAGCTCCAAACCCACTGATGTAAGCAGGGAAACCTTTCACTAGACCAGGTTGCTCAGAGCCCCACGCAACCTGAATTTGAATGCTTCCAGGGATGGGGCATCCACAACTTCTCTGGGAAACCTGTTCTAGTGCCTCATCAACCACACAGTGAATAATTTTTTCCTAATATCTAATCTAGACCTACTCATCTTCAATTTGAAGCCATTCCCCCTTGCCCTGTCACTGCACACTCTGGTAAATAGTCTCTCTATTTTCCTTGTACTGTTTAGCTGCTGGAAGAACACAATTAGGACATCCTGAAGCCTAGTCTTTTCCAGGCTGAACAATCCCAATTCTACTAGAGTTGCTCCATCCTTCTGATCAACTTGGTGGCCTCCTCCAGACTTGCTCCAACAGACCTGTGGCCTTCCTGTGCTGAGGACCCCACAGCTGGATGTAGCACTCCCAGTGGGGTCTCACCAGAGCAGAGCAGACGAGCAGAACCCCTTTCTCAATCTTCTGGTCACTCCTCTTCTGATGCAGCCCAAATAATCAGCTTTCTGGGCTGCAAGCTCACGTTGCTTGCTCATGTCCAGGCTCTGCTACTGGGCAACTTTATGAAAGAGTAATCCTTTGAAGATCACTAAATGTGTAGAAATCACATTCAGCTCTTGGAGTCCCCATACTGAAAACAGTTGGTGCCTGGGAAAGCATTAACTGGAAGTACCTTGGATGCCTGTTTACCCTACTCTTCATCTTCCTTGTCCATTTGGTAATAATCAGACTTTTGTTTTAAATTGAGGTTATGGGGTGATTCAGACACCCTTTCCTTTGGGTAGCATTCTTTCTTTTGTCATAAACCAGATGTTTTAGATGCTATTCTAGATTCCTTTTTCACACCAGAGGACAACATCACATGCTGCACAGGAACTTATTCTCTATAAAGTCTGCATTGACAATGGTGGAGATTTTCTCAACTGTAACTGATTCTGCCACAGATTTGAGATTCAGTGGTGATGGAAAAGGCCCAACCCCTACTGTAGAACTTGACCTTGTGTTTTACAAGGGAAATTCCTTGTTCAGTGTCACCAGGCTTTTTTTTTTCTTTTTTTTTTCCTCTCTCTTCTTGTCTGGTGGGCTCTATATCTTCTGCATCTCGGATTTTTTTTTTTTTCCCCAGGTTCTGCTTCATGTCATTCTGCTAGCCTTTGTATTAATTCAGAGTGGGGCATTGGAGAGGAGGCCTCTGATAATTTGAAGACTCCTTGTGTCTACTGAAATGGTCAAATCCAGTTGTGGACTGCACTGACTGATAGGATTTTGTTCCAACCCAGTATGGTTGTTCCCTTCCTGCTTTGTTATCCCTGGCTCAATCTGTTTATAATTGTATCAGGAGTTTTGATTGTGCTTTCCATCTTTTCTGTCTGGAGCATACATGGCAGTCTAAGTGTTATGGGCTATCAGAAACAATAGTGTCATTTATGCGAACATAAAAGGGGGCAAAGTATTTTGTGGTTCTGTTCAGGTCCGTATTATCCTATGCCAAGACTGAAAGAGCTGAATTCCACCTTGTTAAATTCAAGTGAACTTTCAGTTGTTAAATACAGCAAGTAAAAATGCTACTGTTAGAAAAATGAAATAGATTAGTGTTGCAAACCTTTCCATGCCACTGTGTCAGATATTATTTTCATCTGTTTGACAAATATACTAAAAGAAGGGTCTGCTGTTTATTTTTCCTTTAGGGCTATATCGCTTTTGTTCCTTGTTATGAATCTCTAAGAGCCACAAAACGTTTGACCAGTGTGGAGTTGTATTCTTCTGGAACTTCTAACAGTCACAACTCCTTCAAATCTTCCACAAACCAATTCAGGGTTTGAGTCAGGGCACAGATGCAGAAGTGGTTAAACTGGCAAATACCTCAGTAACTCAGACAGCATATTCACATGATTGTTGGTGCACAGCAAAATGGTGTATAAAAACTTTCTACTTTGGTGAATAAAGAATTAACTGCATGGAAAGTGGATCCTGCTTCTCCTTGAGCAGACATGGGGTGTGGAGGAAAGATAAAAACCCTCTCTGAGACAGAGGGACACAATATCTGGGAAATGAACCTCAGTTTTAAAATACTATCTAGTCAACCTGATCAAACCCTGGACACTGAGAGTTTTGTTACCTTTTTCGCTTTTTTCCCTCCGATAATATTTTGCTTTGATTTCTGGTCATAAAAGTTATCCCAGGAATTATATCTGAACTTGACTGAATCTAGTTTTTTCTGCACCATTTCACCTGCTTACTTTACACAAGCCAATGTTTTGGCTGATTTGATAACTGGTAATAAGGAAGAGAGGTTGGTTTTAAAAAAATACCAAAATGGAGATCAAAGAAATGAAAAGAATGCAAGTTCTTGTTGTGGCAGAAATAGAATGGGAATAAATAGAGGACTCTTAGAAGTCCTTAGTGATAAAGTTGTGGAAATGAACTTTAATTGCCAACCCACTTCTACTTTTGTTAAAACACAGATTTTCTCTTTGTTCTAGCAGATGGAATTTTGATCACTCTGTTCAGCCAATCCTCACTTGTTTTCTAATGGGCTTGAGATTTATTTTCTTTTTTTTTAATGTCTGTGAGATCCATCACCCCAAATAAGTGGACTTTAAAGGTCAAGAGAGCTCTTATCCCTTTAGTGCATTTCATGAGAGCTCTGAGCAGCAGGCACAGCAATCTCAGCATGGACTCAACGATATTTCTTCACAATGTAGCCAGAAACTGCATGCCTGCAGGGTAAAACAAAATTACCAGTGTTCCCCTATGAATGTCCTACACCTTGAGAGGCCACAGCCACAGAGCAGTTAGCTGCATGGTTGAGCACTAGCAGTAAATGCTTACTTCAATTGTGGCAACTGCCACTCAGAAGGGATGCATTTAATCTTGAAGGATAGATGTCTCAAGACATCTCCCCTAAGTGACACAAAGTCTCTGGATGCGCAGAGGAGTGCTGAAGGGTTCTGTATGTAGACAGTTTCTCTCTGACTGTGAGGTAAGTGGAGAAAAACTGGTATAGCAGCTAATAAATTATCTTTAATATTAATCCCCGTGTCTAATGAAAATTGCTAATGAATGCAGATGGAAAAAATGTGAAACCAAACAACACAGAAGAATATCAATAACACAATAACACTTTTCTCATGTTGGCTATTATTATTGATGGCAATGGACAAATGTTTGCAGATTTTCCTAGAAACTATTTTGATGAAGCCATGAAATACAGCTGATGAGAATTCAAAATTCAAAATCCATGGAGATTTCCTTTGGGACTAACACTCCTAAGACACGTGGCCTAGGAAAAGGGAGAATAAGTGAATTGTTGTTGCCTGTGGATCCCAGTGAAGAATTCTGGACACAGTCACTCTCCCTGCCTGATCCAATCAGAACTTATTGCCAATTGTTACTAAATGTCCTGTAAGAAAATGGCAACAGCACTGGGATTTCTGGAAGATATGCAGCAATTAAGGCCAAGTATGAATACAATGAGTACAGTTTTTCAACTGGACCCCCCTGGACCCTCAGAGGGTCTAGGGGTCACTATAAGGATTTACACTGCAAGCTCATCCAGACAGTTTTGAAAATTATGTGAGAATTCTTACAACATTTTATAAAATAGATTTTTAAAGCCTCTGCTACTGTCAGTTATTTTGTGAATTTTAAAAGTATAACCTGAAGGTGTAATAAATACTGTGCAACCTGATCTGAAGGGAACTTTAGGTAACTTACTGTAAATGCAGACATACACACACACATGATTCTTTCTAAATATATTGGCCTATTTACTATGGTAGTTACCTGTTTAAGACTTGCAGTTATATTAAGTAAAATAGTGTTCCTGGGCTAATACATTTTCAGAGAGCCTATTTGTTTTACTGAAGAATTTATTGCAGCAGTAATAACTGTCAGAGTGAAAGCGTGGTTAAAGTGCTAGAGACAGGACCAACTGCAAAGGGTATCTATCAAAGTATCGACTTCCTGCCAGCGGTGTTGTGAACTCTTTTGTCATAAACTCAAGCACCCAGAGTTGAAACCTCGATCAATGAAAGGGGAATCTGGTATCCAGCTCTTTTAGAGAGGGCACCTCTTCTGTTTGACCCATTAGGACACAAATAACAGTTTTTATACAGTGCAGGTTTGATTTACAGCAAGCCTTCAGGTTACCTACTGACATTTATATTTTAAACAAAGTGAACAGCACTCACTATCTGAAAGAGTTAAATACAGAGCTCCCAGATGCATTCTAGTAAAAAATTTTAGCCTCATAACTGGCAAATAGAAATTTCATTACACTGTGCAGTTATTTACCATGAAGAATTTTATTTCTTTTTCTTTCCCTTTATTTAATTTTTTTTTTATTTCATTGTAGAAGAATCATTTTTTGGTTTGTTGATAGTTAGGGCTTTGCAGGTTTTACTTTCTTAAAAATAGGGATCAAAATTCAGCTCTAATTCAGTTTAAATATCTGTTTGCCAGCTGGAGGCAGCTGGGTCAAGCTGGGTCACACTTTGCTTGCCTCTGAAGAGTTCCCCTGAGGATTTAATTTTCAGATCAGTGCATTTGGTTGTTGGACATACAAATCTTCCTCGATGTCTTCTCATCACTTTTGTTGAGCCCTGACTGACCTGATGGGGTTGTTTAAGTTGTGGACATAGCCTTTTTTACTGGTGAGTGACCTGGTGAGTGCCTTACCTGTGGCTGTCCCGTGACTGGGAGAACAGGTGATGCTACCCAGGGTATTGCACGGTTGTGCTGGGCTAGATTGTGTGTCTCTCAGTGTGACAATGTGAGCTCTGAAGCCAGTGCTTCCCTGATGCTTTGTGTACATTAGTAACTTTTAGCAGGATTTTGATTCATGTGATGAAGTTTGGATATAAACGTTCTTCACTTTTTAAAGCTCCAGTAGGAGTGAGGGGCAAACACCAGCTTGGTTTGTCAGTGTTTGCTTCAGTCTGTTTGCTTTTTGGAGGTTTGGGGGAGGTGCTCAGTTATATTATGCCTTTCATATGTGTTTCCAATTTTTACAAGGGGAAACTTTCATTGAAATCTGCAGTGCTGTTAGCTTGATCATTACAGTATCATTTCAATATGTTTTGTTTCAGTGCAAACTTTAACAAATATGTTCCTTTCTTCCACCAGCGAGAAAAGTGGCCTAGGTAAATTGTTGCTCTGTGTGTGGTACAACAGTCTTCTACCTCAGAGAAAGAACGTGCCTTGTGCTTTAGAAAGAGAATTTTTCCTGGTAGATGGCATTTTTTGTGCCATTTATCTAAAACAAGGTGTTGTATTACAACACAGAAATCAAAAGTTTGGTGTATTCTGGATGCTATACAAAATACATTGCCAGTTTTCGTCTTTGCACAAGACCATTTTCTTGCATGTCATAGTTCTTTTATTAACTAAAAAAGAGTTCCTCCAGACGCTGATGTTACTTTTGAAACTGAGATGCACATTTCACCTATGTGCGGTGTAACACCCTGACATGAAGTGGTGGTTGATAACACCTTTATGTGTCTGTTTTAGAAGAATAAAACCTTTTTGTGTGTACTGTGAAAAGTGTGGGAAAGTGGTTCCTACTTTCATTTGAGTAGTTTTGCACAGAATAACACATGCAATTTTATCAACGGATCTTGACTTGTCCTGCTGTGAAGTAGGCCAGTTTATCTGGTGCAGTCTGAATTTGATTTGTTCATCCTCAGTTATGGTTGTCATCTCGGAGTATTCCATATGGTCCAACCCAGTGCTGCTTGGATTACACATGGAAAATGACATGTTCCTCCAAAACTAAACTCTACAATAACTGCTGTCATAATGAGGATCAGAAGAGTTGTCTCCTTTTTGTGTTAAAGTGTTCTATCTGACACACAAACCAAAAATGTTATTTGCGTAAATATTAACTTTTAGGTGAATTGTTGCCTCGAAATGTGTTGGAAAATTTGAGTCAGTCATAGGCTTTCTCATTGAAAAGCAGGCAGTATGAACTCCTGCTCTGGGAAGAAACAAAGGAGTACTTCATGGGGAATCTTTCCTTCATGCTTTTCTTGTCATGGTTCAGATCCTTATGAGCCACAACTGGATGATCCTTCCAGCAAATCCAGAGTTCTCTTAACAGTTGCTGATGATATGGTTCAGTTGTGTTATTCAGTCAAAAGCAAACATCTCACCATCTCTGAACAACACCTTTTAAGGCTCCCATGCCATTATTACAGTATTTTTGTTTTAATTAGAATGAGTGATACGCTGCTCGTAAGCTTACATATCATGTTTCTTTCTGTAGACTTGAGGCTTTTATGGTTTGGCTTTTAAATTTACTCTGTTTACAATCAATAAAGTGTGCTACGGGCTCAATAAGACCAAAATTAACTTAACACAATTAGCTATAATTCAAACTTTCTGGAAAGCTGGTCCTTTATTTGCTGTTTTCACTAAATCACTGGAAAGTGACTACAAGGCAGGGCGAAATCAGATCAGACCATTTAAATGTAACTGGCTTTTTTTTTTTTTTTCCTTCCTTCAAACAGTTTCTGTTATAAATTGAAAAATAGGAGAAGAGGGTGCTTCTTCTCAGTTTGTGCTCTGTAAGGATCTTTGCTGGGGCACTTGGGGGTTTGAGGAGCAGGCTAATCTGAGCCTGCATACCTGCGATAGCTGGGAGTCACCCCTGGACCTCCTCACCCAGGAAGGTCGGGGACTAGCTCTGAAATCTGCAGGGCTATTTCAGGGTGGTGAGGGAGGAAAAGCACACAGCAGATTTCCAGACATTTTGTCTTTGGTGGACCTCGTGGGCACCATCCCTTCCCCTGCTGGAGAACTCGGCTGCCAAGTGAGGTGCCACCAGGACACGTATCCCTGCCCCAGCATGATGATCCTCAAAAACTCAGGAATGGGTGCAGAGCAAGAGCCATTGTTTGCCCTGATCGGAAGTTGGACAAGCATCTGTGCTGTTTGCTTGCATTAACAAAGCTTCAAAAATTGACTCTCTCTTTCTTTAACTAGATGTTTTCATTGCCTTGGTCAGCACTGACAAACTGAGCTGAGAATTGAGTGATAAAGTAAACAGCGTGAGTGATGTTTATTGCTGTTCTCAAATAATGATAGCAATTTTTTAAATGATTTTTCACCTAAATGGTGTTTCTCTAAAATCATGTAGGAGTTCAGGCTAATATTTAGACCTAAATTGATGTCAGGGGAGTTGTGATTTGGAACAGAGATCATATATTTTACTTCTAAACCCACATTTTTCAGGAACTCAGCGAGTATGAAGATTGTCATTGTTAACATTCACCCACATTCAATTTTGCAGATGCTTAACAAGACTTTTTTAACTAATGACTTCACAATTGAAAGGCAATATGTAAATAAGACAGAGTTACAAAAAACATTACAGATTAAGGATAATTAAACTACATTTATGCATGTGTCTTTTTTAAAAAAAAAAAAAAAACTCTTCAATTTTATAAATAGAAAGCAAAGTTAACTAAGCAGTTAAAGAACCATACTTCCTTCTAATATTTCTGGTCACTGTATCCAGAATTTTTTATAGCCCTTGTTACATAGCTTCAGCTGACAGAAATTGAGAAAATATGCATAGATAGAATGTTTTGGATGCAAAATTAAATGGTGACATGTTAGAAAGCAGTGTATATATTTCCAGCCTGGAGCTCCCAGAATTATTGTACAAAATTCCACATTAATATCTTACTCAGTTTCTGTGATTATATCCTTTATATCAGTGAATGTCATGGCTGCCAGGTAAAATAAAACCATCCTATGTGTCCTCTTAGAATTATGCCAAACCTAATAACGTGTGAGAGTTGGCCCGCGTTTCTCTGGAGCCGGTGATGCCAGCCCATCCTCGCAGACTAATGTGTAATCAATATGCCTTTCACCGGCGGCCTGAGCCCCGGTGGAGCTGGCAGAGACGCCAGTCAATAAATCCCAGCCGGAGGTCACTGCCACGGCAGCCCGGCGCCCCCGGGGCGGCAGCTCCGCCTCGGCCCGGCCCTGGCTCTTCGGGCAGCCCGGTCAGCCAGAGGTCGAGTTTGTGCCCAGCGGGGAATTGGCCTCTCAAATGCTGTTTGCTGTTTCTGACACTGACCATTAATTCTCCTCTGTCGCCACGTTTAACCCTTCACCGCCAGCCCCTGCACAGCCTCAGCTGAGGTCCCGGCATGCGGGGGAAGGAGCCGTCTGAACCAGTCCTGTTTTGACATTGCTGTTCCTATACCAGATTTTAGCTTTTCCTCAGTTAAGAGAAAATGGGAGACAGTTCTTGGCATCAGCTTCTAAAGTCAGGAGGGGCTACTGTGAAAATTAAATTTGAGGTGTTTATTCTGACACCCAAAATGACTCAAGTCAGTGAGCTTGATGTCTTCAAGCTGAATTATTTGTCCCCAGGCTGAATCTTCTCACCTTTTGTAAACGTAGCTGATGTCGTCAGATAACTTCTACAAAAGCAATTGATGTAATTTTCTCACCTTTTGTAAACATTGCTAATGTCATCAGATAACTTCTACAATAGAAGTTGCTTAATAAATGAAAGAACTTTGTGTCACACAAGCATATCTGCATTAGGTAGGTGGATAATGTGTATCAGATAGGCGGGTTCATGTCAAAATGTTCACTGCATAAAAGATGTAACTTTTTACGCCATGGTGTGCTTGATTTGTGGAACCTCCACCTTGCACTCTGCGCAGAATAAATGATGTCTCCTTTCTAAACTAGGTTCTGTCTGTGTTTAGGGAGCTCCTAAAACTGGCAACAAGCTCACCCCCACAGGGCGTCAGGAGTGATGTTTGCCTACAAGTATGATGTGCCTTTATAGATACAGGCTTGGAGAATGAAGAACACTATCAAGTTCCTTTAGGATAACTCAGTTTTTGGTCTTACTCTCCTATAGCTTAAATAAATATAGCACCTCAGAATCTCAAGGATTCACCTAAAACTCACAAAGAACTAAATATAGCATTATGAAAGCATTCTTGCACTACCCTTATCATCCTCAAGTGAGCAGGAATTACTTATCAAAATCACTGGTAAGCCTTTCTCTCATGAGATTTGTAAAATTTTAAACCTCATTTGTGGACCGTAAAGTTCTGTACAAGCTCAGATATGCAATATCTATTTGACCTGCTGAGTACACTGCCACAGGAGGTAACCAACTAAAATGATTTGACTTGAGTAAAAAGGGGCAGATACTTTTATGATCACTAATAACATTTTTATAGCTATGAAAGCCAAGATAATAAGGATAATCAAATCATACATTTCAGGACATAAGCTGATTATAGCACCAATAATGGTCAGGAAAGAATTTTACTTTTTGTCACCAGTTTAAAAAAAAAAACAAACAAAAAGAGCAGCACAGTGACTAAATTCATATTTTGAAAGAACTTAATCATCTTAAAGTTGGGCACTGACAGCTGTGGCTCTAAGGACTAGGCAAGGCTGAAGTCTACTCTGATATGGAAAAAAACTACATTCTGGTATCCAAAAAACACCCTTTTGACTCATCAGTCATCCCATCTCTCTGCCTGCTCTCTTCCAGTAATACAAGGCCTGACACCTAATTCACTTTTATTGTCTCTAGTTGCCTCTGAGCCTCATAACTCCCAATCTGACATTGCTGAATTTTTATTTTCATTAACCAAGATTGCACTCTTACTGTTCCTTTTCTAAAACTAAAAAATGGCCACACTGCAAACCTTCAAGTGCTCAGTTACCTTCACTTTTCATATCCTGCACATAATCCTGTCCTGTTTGCAGTAGACAGGAATGTCATCAGAGGCTCAGCAGAACCCACAGGACCCAGACAGGAGGTGGACCTTCATGGCATCAGGCCACTTAGGTGATGTGTTCCTGCTTCTGCCTTGGAAACTCACTGACCCCTCCAGGGACTGGCATGGTTTTGCAGTACCCCTTGCTCAGCCCATTACTGAGCAGAACAACAAAGCACCACATCAATGAAAACTTAACACATGTGGTTATGGAAAGCATTAACCTGCAGCACTGTCTTTCAACAAGAATAATAATAATAATGTGTAAGTGTTCAAGTCTTGAAAGAAATATTTGCAGTGTTAATTTATATATGTGAATGGCTTTTGGGAGAGATGTTGCTGCTAGCAGCCAGATTGTTTGTTCTTTTCCCTATTATTTCTAACTAGAATCTATTTGCAGAAAAAGCTTCTAGGAAACTGCGTGTGGATAGACAGAATGAGGTTTCAGGGCAAATATGTGCTTACAGCAAGTTCTAGAAGACACATGTCTGTGTAAGGTGAGTTATAAAATTGAAGTTTAAAAGAAAAGAAACAAGTTACCTCAGCAATGAAAAGTTAGATATCTTCTGGTCTTTCTCTCACGTCAGTGATGAGCCTGTGTAAGCTCCAAATTGTTGGGTTTTTTTTGACCAATCTCTGCACATAACACCTTACAGTACGACAAATGGTTCCTCTCTCTCAGCAGTTTCAGTGAAGCCTGATAGGGTTCAGGACAACCCTATCATATTGAACTCTAGAAGCGCAGAATTACAGTTATGTGAGAGAAATCACAATATCAACACAAACACTCCTTTTCTGGAGTCCTGCTTCATATCTGTGCTTTAAAACACTTAGAATGACTTTACAAATAAAAGGTAGTTAAGGAGAATGCAAGAAGGCATTCTCTAGAAGCTACCCTCACACTGAAGATAGGTTGTTGCAAAAAAAGCCCACAAAGAAACAAATAACAACCAACAAGAATCTGCATCGAAGATTAAATCAGACTAAAACATTCAAGGAATAACAGAAAGGTTGTTGTTGAGATAAAAGTTTCATCAGCAGGAATGGAGTTGGCTGTCCTGACATCTTAAGATGAATGAAAGTGATGTGTCATCTTCATCTTTCCAGTGCATTTGAATTTATTTATGGGAAGCAAATATTAAATTACATAAGACAGCCTATTTTTTCCTGTGGATCCTAATTGTAGGGTGAGAACAATTTGTTTCCACTACATTTTCCCTTTTTCCACCTTCCTCCTTAACAAAAATCATTGGAAAACTAGAGTTGAAGTTAAGTTTAATCTCTAAAAGATTTTGTGAATCTATGTCCAACTGAACAACACCCACTGTTATATTGAACTAATTTCTTATGCTCAAATGGTGTAGCTGAAGCAGTGTTTATAAAAAGCAAAAGTATAAATTTGTACATTGGGTATCTGCAGGCAGAATTATTCACAAATGTTTGTCACTGGTGCCAGCGATGGCTTTTGTCAGGCAATGGAAAAGAGCTGTATGCAAGTGTGCTCAGGAAAGAAGGGATGGCTTTTGATCCTTGTAGAAAAAAGTCTATTGAGGGATATTTCTACACTGATTTGAAAACAGCAATGGGAGTGACTGAGTATACAGAAGAATAGAAATAGCAGGTCCCATTTGTCTTCAGGGCTCTTGATACGACCTAACACCCATTTCTTGAAATAAACTAAACTGATCAGTGGCAACTGGACACATCTGGTAGTACAATTTGCTCATCACCTCTTGGTACCTGAAATAATGCTATATTTTGCATGGATTTCCTGTATATTTCTTGAGACTTGTAAAACCTAAATCCTTAGAACAATATATGGTCACTGTCTTATTCTTTTTTTTCTGTCAAGATAAATCTCATGAATAATGTCATAAAAACATTGCATTAGAACTCAGAAACTGCTAAGATTTCTATAGTATAGAAAATGATGAAGTTTTAAGATGAATTTACTGGTAATATGATTGCAGAGATGCTAATGAATTAATCTGAAGTGTGTGAAATTTGTTGGTTTTGAGACAGTGAATTAAAATTACAAGGAAAATTGGTACAAGAGAAAAAGAGGCATGAAAGAAAAAAATGCAGTGGGAGAAATCAGGATAGGAACAAAGCAAGTATGCTTATCTTAGACTTGGGTTCACTACTGTGGAAGCAGGAGAAGTTCTAGAGAGAAGGTGCATACAGGAAGTTCCTAAAGCTATGTTAGAAGTCTGCTTGCCTGTAGGGCTAAGATAAAATAGTGTACAAAGACTTGCATGGAAATTGCTCTTTTTTCTTTTTCTTTCTTTTTTTTTTTCTTTTTTACCTCCTCCCTAAATGAAGATGGGGACAACGAAACACGTATGCCTAGAAGGTCTGGAACTAATGTGGAGAGGACACCTGGCATAGCGGGGGCTGAGATAAAGAAGAGCCACAGAAACTGAAAAAGAGAGACTGAGAAGTAGTGTAGAAAAGCACAGCTAGAAGTTAAGTTGTAATACATGCTACAGACAGCTGTTTGAAAGTGTGACCTGATAAACAACTGAAATGAGGGGCACTAAAATGGATATGAAACTTGTTTGTGATGACATTAATGGCTGGAATAAATCTAGAGCAGCAAACACAGAAGTTGTTAGTGTAATTTTGAGGACATAAATTAATGGAACAGATCTTGAAAGAAGGATATTCTTGGTCAACACAGAGAAGTTGGAAGTGGCAGAGCATTGCAATGCCGTGGGTCCTGAGTCACTCAGGACAGCTTTGTTAAAATCACCACACAACAAAGTCAGCTTGTATCTCAGAAAATGGAGGTAGAGCACCATGCGGAATAGTTAAATTCCAGTGGAAGAGAGCTGTATTCATAGCAGAGGTAGTAGTGGTAATGCAAGTAAACAGTGTAAGTAATATACAAAATACAACATTGGATGCTGGTTTCTTCCTGTGGAAAAATGAGGATTTAATCTGTTTATTTGAACTCGAAAAAGACTTGTGGACCAAATGTTTTAAGGTTAAAAAAAGTAGGCTGGAGGCAGTCTGTTAATGAATGAATAAACGGTCAACATAGAGCATTGAATAAAGGCAGCAAGAAGATGCTTTCATAACAGTTGATATAAGAAAAGATATACCTAACAAAATTTCTGAGTTCAAAGCACAACAGATTCGAGTTGATCAGATAAGGCATATAAGCTACTAACAGTTTTGTGTGCTGCAAATTGAGAACTCGCTTCAGATAATCAAGAAGACTGTTTGAATTCTAAAAAATTAACAGGGAAAAAATTATATATCCAGACATTGTCAGAAGTAACTCCATGATGGAAGAACTGAGGAGAAGCAATACTATAACAGTACTACCAGAAACTTTAATGGGGAAAGGTTGCTGCTTTTTCATAATCCATTCAAATATATCTCTGCAAAGTAGAGAATGTTGGCAGAGAATCGCCTCCACACCTAATCCTTTCCAGTCCTAAATTTTATTCATTCACACTCCTAGTTGAGTAACATGTTGCTAATTTCTTTTTCAAATTTGCAAATAAAGAAACCAAACCTCACCACCCCTAAAGTTCTAAAACAAAACCCCACAAAGTCAACCAGTAAGGAACTCAGAGTAGGAATATTAAAAGCAGTATTGGGGGAAAAAACCCCAAACACAAAACAGATGGAAATTTGTACATTAGCTACAACCCCCTGAAATATGGAATTACATTAATTTGGATTTGTTATAGCAAATTTCTTGCTGTACATTTCTTGTTCTCACCAAAGAGCAATGAGTTATAAACCCTGCTGCTCCTGAACCCTTCAACTGTATGAGACAACTAGGTATAAGTAGCTTTTATAACCTTCCATAAGGATTTTAGTGTGCTGTGATCTTTAAAAAAGCACAGAGTGGGTACAATGAAGTGAGTTAAATGAAAAGAAAAAGCATTAACAATGGATTTCATCTTAGTATTTAATTAGCTAGAGGCCATGTAGGAATAGACTAAATATCAGCAGAGGGTCCTTGATTACAATCTCAGAACAGATGGGCATTTTTATCTTGAAAGGATGACCAGCTTATCTGTAGTTTTGCAGCTATCATGGCTGATCTATATCTTCTTTATCCAGGCTAATCAAGTACAGAAAGTTTATTAAGATAATAACACTGAAAGTTATCACCAGTGATGCTCTCTAATCTTGATACAGTTTTGCTGTGTACTGTGTTTCAAGAGGTCTGTCAGCCAACAAAGGCTAAAGTTTGAGGGGTATCATTTACACGTCTACAATGATGATTTTGCTGAACAACAAGCAACTTAAAACCCAGTTTAAATTGATGGCAAAAGGTTATTGTCATGACAACTCCAACAGGTTAAACACAGGCTGTGAAAACAGGGTAAAAGGTAGAAATCTTCCCCCAGGCCAGGTAGGTTGATATGTTTCCCACTGACTCCAGTTTCCTGACACTGTCCACTGAACTGCCTTCTACAAACACGGAAGAAGAGAGTCAGCTGGTAAAAATCAGTGCAGTCACAGTGTTGGAATCTATGCCAGATGATGTAGATGTAATGATACACATAGCCAGTGGATGTAAGCCTAGGAGAGCCGACTGTTGGGTATGTAAAATTAGCATTTGCTTTTTTAATGCATGTACATTCTAAATATTGTCAAAATAGTCCCTCTGGTTTTTATTTTTAAGAAACCTAATTTTAAGATTAAAAAATATTCAATGAGAGATTTTAAATTTGGATTTATTTTTAAGCCCAAGTATGCAATGAGAGATTTCCTCCATCCTATTAGGCTGTCTGCATTTTTGCATAATCATGAAGAATCAGTTGATTTCTGTTAAGTCTTGTATCGATACAAGCACTGAGCCAATGATCTTGTTACTTCATGATACTTCAGGTGGAGAGAACACTTTTCACAACAAGTAGAGGGACAGGGTTTTAATAGTCCGAAAAAAATTTGTTTTAAATATTTTATTTCACCCCCCCCCAAAAAAATCAGAGGAATGAGTACTGAGCCCCATTTTGCCTGAAGATGTGTCTTGATGTCTGCATGATATCTACATGTGTTAGAATGAAGCACAGTCTATAGTAGCTGTAGTGCTTGGCCTTAAAAAGTCAGAAATTCTTGAGGAGAGTTGCTATGGGGCTTTTGACTGAAAGATCAATGCTTAAATAAAATCTGTGTGCTGATTACACATCTCCACATTCAATCAATGAGTCACTGAAATTCCGTAACAAGCTAAATATTGATGGCCAGAAAACAAATGTGTACAATAGCACTTGACTGTTTTTTCTGTTCCTCTTTCTAATTTCGTCCAGCCTTAATAAATATGAGGTTGTTACTGCCAGTTATACTACATGTAACCAGTCATTGTGCTGTAAAGTGCTACTGTTTGCTGTTATTGATCTTACCTATCTTTTTAATTATTGAAGTGACCTGAGGCTTGGTTTGGTCAGTCATGCAGGTCTTTCTTCCACCTTAATGATGTGAAATGTTATTGTCAGGGTGAGGGAATCAGAGTGCCCGTAGTTTAATGCTCTTTTACATGCCAATTATTCCCCAGACTATAGAACAGCTGCAGTCAATTAAATATCAAATCTGGAGGTCATCTGTCTTTTTCTTGACCTCTTTGTGATTATAACATAACAATAGAAATCTTTGATAATCTTGCCTTTCTTTTGAAAGAAATTATGTTCTAAAATTTATCAGTGGTGTTCCAGAAAGTCAGGTAATTTTCTGCTGGAGACAAATTTGGGAAAAATAGTCACATCATTTGACACCAATTTAAATTTAAAAAGGACTTGAGCAGAAATACTTAATATGAGTCAGAGAGATTCTCAGTTTTGTCATGTGCTGGTTTTATAAGCAAATGGACCAGTTTTTCTATAAAAAGCTGTCAGAGACAGTAAAAATTTTGTCTTGATCTGAACATGTCCAGTGAAGGCATGATGGTGCTGATAATGGAATGAAAGGTGATGTGTTAACCATTTACTGTGTTGGTACCATGGGTGAAATACTGCTGCATATGAATTAAGCACCTTTCAGGAATCCTCCACCTTCTGTATCGTGGAGAGTACTCTAAGCAGTATGCAGTAAAATCCAAAGACAAACCACATAAATAAGTTTTTCAAGAAATTTTTCAAGAACCTCAAAAGCCTGTTCATAACCTTGTAACTTAACATCCTAAAAATATTTGAGATTTGTAGCCCTTTAATTTTACTGCTGAACTATCAAATAAGGCTCAATTTTATTCCTCTGCCTCTTTCTAGAGCTCATAGGAAGTGACTTCAGCCTATAATTTGTTACAGTCTGATGTATATTTAGAGAAATGTCTGGCCATTTGGTTTGTGATCATATGCTATTCTCATATATATATATGTATATGTGTATCTTTAAAATTCTTTGTGATAGGTAGGGGCAAGAAATATTTCAAGAAGAGGTTTTAATTTGTGTCATTGCAGGGTTGTTCACCTTTCCATCAGCATATCTGAATGCTGCTCTTTCAGAAGGCAGTACAGCCTAGCAAGCAGCAATGCCTGAACCTTTACTCTAAGCCAATGTCCCTTTCAGTTTCTGATCCGTGTACCAGCCACTGTAGCTCTTAATTCCTGTAAAAGAGAAAGTTATATAACCTTAGAGACCATTTGGAAATGAAAGCAAAAGTTCAATGCAGAGTTTTGGTATCTGCTTAAATATGTCTTTTCAGTGGATGTGTCCTGGCAGGCAGCAAATTTCTGGCTAGTGCGCTTTGTTGGCATTAGTCCCTAGAGCCCTGGTGACCTAGGATTTGCCTATTTGAGAGGTTTTCTCTCTTCAGCTGACAGAACAGTGGGCAACAAATCACTCTGGGTGTGATCCAAAGCCCAGTAAAGTCAATGGAGACATTTGTGGAAAGAGAGGTTAGCAGGACAATCTTTAGTAATGATTTCTCCAGAGCTCTCTCTTACAGTTGGTTTACCATTGATCTGATTTTTTAACCTTTGCATCAAGCTGAAAAACCCACTTCACTATTTCCACTCTGCTGAGAAAGACTAAGCTGAGAGCTGGAAGGATCTTTTATTTGTTTTCTTGACATTAGGCTGGTGAGTATTCACCTATCATCCGAGGGATGCTTCTTTATAATTTATACTTTGGGAGGGATGCAGCATAAGATAGATGGTTATTGAGGGTTTTGTAAATATAAATGAATAACCCCAATTACACTTGGTATAACAATCCCCTCTCCTACCTTCCCTGAGATGTTTCTTTCTTGTGCTTTCTACTGCAAGAATAAATACTTGAAGCAAATATGCTTTGTTATATTGCACCGGGGTGCTATGGATTTTTAAAAAGTACCTTTTTTGCAATATGTTAAAAAAAATCTTGGCTGATTGCAACTTGTTAGCTTTGCTGCTGCTCCAGTTCCGTTTAGGAAAAAAAATATGGCTTTATATTCCCTCCCACTGATTTTCAACTAAAACAGAACTTAGTTGCCTGCTGATCCTGCTGGCTTTTTTAAATGAAAAACTTATTCTTCTTAAACTACTGGAAAATTATGTTTAAAAATCAGCATAATTTCATTGCCTTTTATTTCTGTCTGTCATGAAAACTGCTAGGCTGCTTTCTGGAACAACCCAATGTAATTTAATGCACAAATTTAGTTATAGTTATGAATATACTGACTGAAAAATATTTCAATGATCCAGAGATATTAGTCACTCTACAGTGAAAAGGACTGTGTGCATAAAATAGAAAAAAAAAAAATCTATGTCTGTAGGTGCCTCTGTCTTGATAACAGATAATTGCATAAGATTGAGAGCTGGCAGGGTCAGTAAAGAGGGTCTCTACCTAACCAGTGTACCAAAAGTGGTTCAGCCATTTAAGTTGCAGAGGACATAGAAATTAATTCAGAATTATGACATCACATGCCAGTTACTGTTAAGAATGGTAAAAACAGTCAGGAGAACAAGGAATAAAACACTTGAAGACTGAGAGAAAATGGTAATTTTTCTGACTGTAGGACCACCTGGTGGTTTTGCATAATTTTCCATGTCTGTTCAACAGGGAGGCTATACACTGGAAGAACCAACAGTGGTGACAAGTTCAAATCTTGCCAAGGTCAAAACCCAGATGCTGTTCTGAATGTCTGATTTATGAAAATTTGGGGTGTTTTATAAAACTAGACTTTTTTTTTTTTTTGTGAAATTCACACCATTTTATTTTCATTTATTCCTTCTGGGGTGACTGAGTACAGACCCTTTTCAATTCTAATACTTTCTAGCAAATAATTTTCCAGAAGACAGGAGATAAAGGTGTGAGCACCTCTACATATATGGAATGGTCAAACTCAGTCTACCTTCTAGCAAAGAGTTCAGTGTGCAAGACACAGCATGGGTTGCAAGACGAGAATAACCATAAAGGGCTTACATAAGCCAGAGAATTTCACTGGAAGGATTACTCTGCATCAAACCCTTATTTTTTGACTGAGTAGGAGGCAGGGGAAACACTGACTGCACTGATGGAAGAAGTTCATGTGATGGAAAATCTGCTCCATCTCCCAGTTTCCAATGGTTAGTTACATTCACTGTTCAAACCATGTGCCTGGCTGTGGCTGAAAAGATCATAAATACTTGAAGTGTACAGCTCACATAGTTTAAATTCAGCCAACTGACCGTCAACTGATCCTTAATGGAAAGTTCAAAGAAAATTAGTACTCTATATTGCAGGTTTCCAGTTCCATGAGAAACCTTTTGGCTTTTCTCCATCCCTGTCGATACTATTATTATAAGGAAGGCATCACACAGTTCCAAGTCTGGCACTCTTCAGCCACTGTCTGAGTAAAAAATAGCTTAGGAAGCAAATGATGGACATATTTTTCTTTGAGGGATATGACTTTGTCACTAAATTATGATCTAAAGTGTGTGACCAACATTGCAGGACTTTGTCACATGCTTAAAAATGAAAGGTAGCACTCCTATCGCATTATTTTTTTGACTAAAGGAATTCAGCTTCCCAAGGTTTCTAGAAAAAATTTGTTTGCTGGTGGCTCACTCTGAACCTGAATGTAGTTGTTGCAGCGAGTGTATATTAGCAGGCCTTCAAATCATTTGAAGTATGATGACTGCCATAATAAATCCGATTGGTGACCCAGCAGTCCTAGCGTCCTCTCTTTAACATCTCCTGGGACTGGATGTTTCAGAAAAAAAGAATAAAAAGTATTCTTGAATTCCATCTGTTGGCTAATTTGCACAGTCATTTTCTACTAGTAACATGATATTCATGCTTAGAGTGGTGGGAAGTCTCTTCCACCAACCCAGACTTGATCTGTTTCTTTAGCAGTAGCCTCTGAGCATTTCAAGGAAGCAGACACAGTCTTGTGAAGTTCACCCCGATGCTGCCTGTACTCCTCTGAGACTGTTTCTCACTCATTACTGCAAGTGGGCGAGTGCCTTTTTCAAGCCCTGTAAAACTGGAAAATCTAACAGATGGTAGATATGGCCTATATGCCTGAAGTCCCTTCCTATCACTCTGTCGTGTTTCCAAAGCTACTTTTCAATGTGCTTTCCTTGGAAGTCATTGGAATATTCCTATTTGGTTAGATTATTATATTTTCTTCCCCCAACTGTAATTCAGAAATAATAAGAGGTTTTTGTCATCATGTAAACATATTTATAGCAGATTTTGAGGGAAAGATAATTGCTCAGGCTAAGACTTGTATCTCTTGCAGCATACTTTAGGGAACTATAAATCACTTTCAGTGGGATCCATGTTTACATTAGACCTGCTGCTTCCATTACTTCCTATAGACTATCATGAAGGTGTTTAGCTTGTTTTTCCTACTCATGCTATGTGTTCTGAAGCAGTGGTTTGTTGACAACAATCCAGACCACTGACTAGTCTAACATAATCACTGCAGTGATCATCAGAGGGGTTTCTTTGGCATGAGGAAAAATTATTGTAGGGACATTTGGCATGTAGGGTGTAAAAAAGAGTCATGGAAAAGAGAGCTACACCTGTTTGCATGAGTTTGGTTCTCTCAATGGTGTGAGTCCTCTGTCACCTTGTTCTTATATTGATGGTTGTTGCACAACGTACACATTAAGCCTAAGGAGGATTTGTGATGAAGAATTTAGCTCCTCTCTACTCTTCTTTTATCTGCTGGGTGAATCCTATCAGTGTTCACCTAAGCTTTAGGTTGTCCTCAGTGATATGAATTTTCTACTTGTCATACAGGGCCACAGTTGGTCCCTTTGGACAAGACAGACAGCACAAAGATGCTTCATCAAAACAGGCCTTTAAATTTTTAGCACATTGCTTTCTCTAGTTACCAAGGAAAATGTTATCTTCATCATGGCTAGTAAGTTATAAAAACTGATGCTAGTGACTCTATGTGCTTCCCTGCCAATTGTATAGATCCAAAATAGTCCATAGAGCAATAGATGTAGCACTCAAATACTTTAGAACTGATGTGGAGGGATCATATAGGAGAATAGGGAAGTTCAGGTGGTAAATTTCAGCCCAGCTTCTGTAACAAGTGTCAGCACTAACTAAACTGCAATATCAGGCCACCTTCCATCATAGGTGTCTCCTCAATTCATTGTCTAAATTACTGTTGACTTCAAAGTGGGTGGAACTGGGTCCAGCAGTGCTTGCAGTGCATGCCTGCTGCTTGCAAATAGGCTGCAAATGTCAAGACTGGGACTTCAAGGACAGTACTGGAAGGGATGGTTGGCAAACTCTGCTTCCACTCCAAAAATAACCAAGGTCACTTTGAGAAGGTGTGCCCAGTACAACAGAGCCTTTGAGTCAGGCATCTCAGTTTAAAGTAGTGGAAAAAATGAGTAAATGTTGTCCTGGATCAAATCTATAATCTGTCTGGTGAGAGGTTTTTGATTATCTTCTTTCTGTATGATGAGACCTTTCAATCCCTGTCTATGAGTGTTCATATATGTTTTTGTGGGCACATTGTGTTCCTCTCTTCTCTTCCCTGAACTGGATTACTGAAATTTAGCTGAATTCCAGAGCTTTGAGCATAACTAGCAAATAGTACTAGCAAAAAAATTTCAAAATTAAGTGATCAGAATTCAATTTTTAATGAAAAATAAATTAAGAATTAAATTTTAATATTCATTATACATTAAAGTTAATTTTAATAACCATTTCCCATTTTAAAATAATAATCACTTATTTAATGCTGTTGATCTTCTATAACGATACACAGATATTTCTGTTAGCATTTGAGACAACATGTAGGATGTTACCCCTCTGGATTGTGTATGTGAGGAGTCTTGATGGGAAAGCTGCTTTATGTCACACAAGGAGAGTCTTGTTCTCTTCAGGTAAACGTGGCCGTAGTTCAAAGAAAAGAAGCGAATTCTTACTGACCTGTATGTGGTCAGACTGAAAACTTTTATAAGGACTGTCTCTTTTCCTTTCTGTCAAAGTAGGTTTAATATTGTTGAATCATGTATCAAAATCCTGTACAACAAGTCAAGAATTTTTATGAATTTTTCTACTGGAAGTTGTGGAATAGTCAAACTAGGGAATATTTGTTGAACATGGTAGTTTCTGTGAATTTCCTTCTTAAAAAGAAATCTTTTTTCTTTTTTTCCTTCCCAGCTGTCAGTGTTTATTTGCATGTGAGATCACCTTTCAGCTTCCAAGAGACAGTTTGGAACTAAACAATGCAAAATAATTTCAGCAAATCCCAGCTTTCTTACTTGTGCTTCTCTTTCCCCTAATTTTTCATCAGTTCACAATAATTTTCAAAATTTTGACCTCTTCTGATATGGGAGGAGAAAAAAATCAGTTGAAAAACTCCTGTTGATGTGCACTGCATTTTTCTCTTCATCATTCAAGGACATCTCTTGTACTAGAGAATAGGGTATTAGCAGTCATCAGAATACCAGTCCCACTTCCCAGGAGCTTGGGTGCTCATGTTCTGCTATGGAGTAAACATTTCTTTAGTCTCAGTGATGGATTCCTGCAAATTCATCTCCTTCCTTGCAAGACAGTATTTTCTTACAGCTTCTTAGAACTGTATTCTGCTAGGGAGATGTTTGGATGGCTTATGTTACAGCTATCAGGCCTGTGTATGTGTACTAGAAAAGTACATTATCTTTGCTTCAGGGATCACCACTGCCTGCCTTTATTTATACTCCACTACTGTACCCTCCAGCCCTGTCATTCCAATAGTATTCTTGAAGAGAGCTTGATCCAAAGCACATTACAGAATTGCAAACTCTCTAAAGAGTTTTGTGGCAATGTGGCAAAAATGGTTATAACTTTTGAAATGCTGTGGAAATATTTGCTGGAAGCCAATGAATTTCCTTGCAAAAATGTCACATACAAGTGGAAGTGAATAGAAAACCTAGGGAATAATTCAGATTGTTACAAAGAAAAAAAAAGGAAAAAGGAAGTTAAACACCCCAATCCCCTTAACCTGTTGGTTTGCCCAGCTTTAATCAATTCTTTATGACATCCTCATTAGTCCAGACTTTAATGCCAGTGTATTGAGTCTTCTATCTGGAGAGGAGCTTTGAAAGGAAACATCATAATATGCAGTGTCTGTATGGATCAAATATGCATGTGTTAGTTTTACAGACTGGTGTCAGTGTTGCATTTATTTATTTGGGATAGTGGTGGTAATGTGTAAGCCATTTTGCTCCAAGAAAACAATGCACTGGGATCTTTTTTCTAAATATTAAATTCTGGTTTACTCAGGGCTTTCTCCACCCACTTTAGATGAGGGAGGAAAAAATCTTGGCAAGCGGATGCTCTGAGGGGGCACATGGAGGCGTGTATAATCATCTTGCCAGTTTAATTAACAGTGCTTTTGACTGATATGTGTTAATGAGGATAATGTACAGTATGGAGGGAAAGAACCCTGTGTGCTATATTAAAGGGACAGGTGCTGGGCGTATTGGAAAGTTCACTAAAAGGAAATAAAGTGTATGAAGTGACTTAGAAAGGGAGGGAGAGGAAACATTTCTGAGAGCACTTGTAAGGGAGTAAATCTGTGCACCCAGTTCATGTGCCTTCGAAGTGGCTCACCGTGGAAAATGAGGGAGTGGAGAAAATCCGCCTGTTGGCTGCATGGTTCTGCTTAGGCCAGCCAAGGGAGAGTGGCTTCTGCCTCCCTGTGCCCGGCAGCCCTCATCAAGTCATCTCACCTGTGTACATGCTCCCCTGTGCATAAATGTTTGCAAGAGTGGGCCTAAAAAAGTGTCACACATTTGACATTCTGTGCTGCTTCTTCTGAAATGACACCATTTATAGTTAAGAGCAATCAATGAAAGATTTCCTTCTGCATAAGGGCCTGATCGTCTGATGCTGCAAGAGCCTCCTGCAAGGTGCTGAGTGCCCTCAACTCTAAGTGAAATCAATATGATTGGGCACTAGCATTTTTAATTCTCCTTATTTATGGGATATTTTTAAACCCTTTCCTATGCTTTGGAAGTAGAACTAACTTTACAAGATTTAGTACCAGTCTGAAAAGAAAGGGAAGAATTCAGTGTGGCAAGCATATTTATCTCGAAGATACCCTTGGAGATTGACAGTGTCCTATCAGGGCCTTTCAACACTTATAAAATTTATATGTTCGTATAGTTTTTACTTCCACAAAGTTGAATGTAAGTATTTCCAACACAAAATCTTCACTTTCAGGAAACAATGGTATCGGTGGTCCAAGACAGTTAAGTTCTTAGGGAATGTTTCAAGCTGCCATGTGGTGTTATTTTTTTCCATGACCTTATTTATTTTGGAAAAGGACTACTGAAGTGCAGATATTCAAGCATAAAATCATTTTCTGCCTTCAATACTCAACATTTTTAAGACTTTATTTCTATTTTCAAGTCTTCATCTTTGTACAAGATTTATGTACTTGTATCAAAACCTATAAATGTGAGTTGCAATTAGAGGAAATATTTACAATACTACTGCTTTGAACACCTTGAAAATTCATTACATGTGTTCACTGTCTTAAACGAAAATCTGATATTTCTGCATTCATAGTGCATTGAAAATTATCTATATCTGTAAGTACATTTACATTATATATATATAATGTATATTTATATGTATATTTCTGTAATCGAAAGAGAGATGATCATCTGCAGGTAGCCTGTTCAGTCTCTTTGAAAGGAAGAAGCAGAAGCCTCTTGGAAAGTATTTCCTCTTCTACCAGGGGCTGTACCTGTATTCTGTGAATACTCTGCCAAGGCTATGAATGACAGAAGTGCTCCACAAGCTGGGCATAGGACCAATGAATAGTTCAGTGCCTATAACAAGCAGAAGAAGATGTTAGTATTACTTTTCTTAAAACAAACAAAAAAAACCCCCAAAACCTTGAAATAAAACCCAAAAATCCCCAACCCCCCATTTTTGTTGTGAAAACCCTGTTTCATGACCAGTTCAATGATAGGAAAAAAACAGTATTTGCCCTCAGAACAATGGCTTTTTTGTGAATAGTCTTAAACTGGTGCAATCCAGAAACCTTGAATATTTTGGAAGTTAGTTTCCTGAGTCTTCTGTCTGTGAGAAACAAAGGCTACCCCCAGAGTGGGGTGGCTGGACTAGTGTCCTTTCAAAATAACTGCTAAATAGGGCTAAAAAGAAAACACAGCTACATCTTTATTTAGGAGTGGTTAATTATAGGGGTAGATGCTTGGCTGTTTATTAATTAGGAGTGTCCAGACTTATAAATCTGTTTTTCAAGAGAAAAATCAAACTCTCTGTGTTTTAGATTTTGATCATTATTTCTGAAAGTGAGTAAAAAGTACCCCAAAAAGAGAATGTGGGAGTATTTTCTGTATGTTAACAGTGTCAGCATTACAGATTTTCAACAGTGTAATTCCTTTTTCTCCTTTAAAATTTTCTAATTGTTTCTTCAACTAGAAAGGGGTTAAAATCCAAGACAATGTTGGCATAAGATCAAATGGGTATAAATTGGTTGTAAACACATCTAGAACAGAAAGAAAAGATTTATAACTAACAGAGGACTGAAGTTCTGGAACAGTTTTCAGATAGGAGCAATGAAGGGTAAAAAAAAAAATCTAATGGGTTTAAACAAAGAGCTTGATAAATTTATTATCAGAACTATATGACCTGGTTGCCTCCATTAGCCATAAACTGGACCTGATTACACAGGAGTTCCTTTCTATTTTTGTTTTCCCAAAGAAATTATGCAAGCACCAGTCTTTGTGCTGCATAAATACAATGCATTGCAAAATACCCTAAGTAAATAAAAACCAAAGCAATCTAGAATCCGATCTTACCTGTAACTGACATTGATAACCTTTAGATAAAAGACAGAAACTGGTATTATATCCAAGTGCAGGCCCCCTAGTTTTGACCTTTTTCACTTCTTTTCTCAAATAAGGCGGATTTCAGACATTAATTTTATTCCATCTCTATTCAAAGCAGACATGAGTAAAAACATTGGCTGAATGTACTGTTATTCATTTTAGGGTCAGTATCTCATCCTCCCTGGACAGCTTTACACATAATAAAAGAACTAACATCCAGCAGAGTTGAAAGCCTTCAATAGATCAAGGATCAGGCTCACAGTTTTAGAATCTGTGCCTCAGCAAAGCAGCTGTTTAACCCTACATATGCACTTCATTCCAGTTGAAGCATATGCCTAAATATTTATATGATTGCAGACAGACTTCAGCACATGCTCAAAGTTAAGATCACGTCTAATTGCTTTATCAAATTGAAACCCTGCTTAACCTACAGGATGCATAGGCTATTAATGGATGATGTTATTTGAATAATCATCAATACAATGCTCTCCATTATTTTGATTTATGTACTGAAGCTTCCATTATAAGCAAGCGTATCAGAAATACTGTGCAAAGTTAACGGTACAATTATTAAGCCAGCCACTTATAAATAAGAGGAAAAGAAGAATAAACTAAGAGGAAAAAGAATAAAAGGTAGAGACTTTCAGATTGAACATCACTATTATGTTCACTGTAACACAGTAGATATTAAACTGTATCAGTTGCCCTGTCTCTTTACCACTTAAATAATGAATAAAAACTAAAGTACAATATTGCACATATTATTCTTACCCATTATTATCTAATGATGTTCCATTCTTCTTAATTCAAGCATTTCTGGTCTTGCGTGCTTAACCGTCCTACTCTCAGTTGTATCCCTGTTAGTATTGTTTTCCTACAGGCAGTTTCTTACAGGATTCAACCAAAATTATATCCTCTGGTAGTAGGATTTTTTTTTTTTCTTCTGCTTACCATTCCACTATAAATTTCATGATACTAATTTAAATGCACCTAACGTGTTCTCTTCATATTCTGGTTAATGGTTTTGACTGATTTTACTTACTGGGAAGAACAATTTTGGCTTTGATTTGCTTTTGGTTTTGTTTTTTTTTGATCTTCCTACATTATAATAGTCTGAGTCTTTTTTCCCTCTTATGTACTATCTGATGTATATCCTGAAACATTTGCGATCAAGTTTTGAAACAGCAGGTGTCAAATTCTCAGACTGAGTATAATAATCACAATAATGTGAAGAAAAACATTGAGCCTCATGGAAGTGGTAATAAAGTCAGAGAATTAAATGTGTCATTTTTCAAGAGATGATGCTATTTACAAATAAATGCTTAATGAACCCAGATCTTGCATTTTTCTTTCATATGATATTATGCTTCATAGACAATCAGAATAATTTCATTTCTATTGTAAATTTTTCACTTTAAAAACATATAGTCCATCAGCAAATAAAAAAAGGTATACATTGCCTTAGAGTTATAGAAATGAGGTCTCTTAAACACCCATTGCAATAACTTTTACATTTGAACATTTTTAATACACAGAAATAATTATCAATAAAAGTACTGTGATGAGGGTTATGGATCAGTTATTTGCATATATTTTAATTTTGAAAATGGATTTTGCTGTTGAAGATAGCATTAGCACTTCTGTTAGGGAACAGTTTTATAATTAGGCGAATACTGTACCATAAAATACTCATCACCATAGCAATGGTTTTTCATGGGGCATAAGTAAGTTGATAACAGAAGCAATACATTTACTACAGAGACTATTGTGGTTGAATAATGTAAAGTTATAACTTCTAGTAAAGCACCTACTAACATAAGAAATCATGGCACAGTCACACTACATATTGACATTAAGAGTAATTTTAATGAAAGACATTAATATTTTATATAGCATCCTCCATACAAAGCATAATAACATCTCAGTGTCTTACAACGTAGTGTCTCATATACTGCATCTCATCTTGAAGGGTCATGCATGTGCATGTGTATAGGAATCACTTCAACCACTCCTGAAATTCCTTTATTTATTTATATGTAGTGTTCTAATATTAACCATTTCAGTATCTGAATTACTATGAATCTCTGGAGAGCAGAACAAAAATTTTTTAAAAGCAGATTGCATTCCTAAATAACATATGAATTCTGACAGCAAAAATGTTAGTCTATCCAACTGAGCTCCAGAACAGAAATTCAGGTAGGTAAAATGCAATAATCTCAATTTGAAATCAGGCATAGCACTGGGGATGGGCTTGTGGAAATTACTACAAGGCCTTTAATGAAGGCAAATAACCCAAACCTTTGCATTTTTTCTCCTTTTGCCATTTCCTATAGCACAGTCTATAGAAAACACAACTTTGTTTCTGACTTAAAGTAATGGTACCATCCTCTAAGGCACAAACTGGCTGCTTTTCCCCAAATGGTTCTCCCATGTGAGGATTAACATATGCCTGCTCTGCTGAACTTGTGGTAACAGACTCCCTGTAAGGGGAGGATGACAGAGAAATAAATGTTTGCTTTGAACAAGTACATAGAGACTTAGCTGAGCTAGAGAGTGAGGAGAGCAAAGCACGTGAACATTTGTGGGGAACACAAAAAAAGGACAGTAGAGCCTCTCCCACTGAGCTAAAATAGACCAGCATCATTAAATACTGGCAAGCAGAAATAACAGCAGCCCCAAATCAAGACTTCGTCACAAGTTTCATGGCTGTGAGTCCTACCACTGAAGTCAACGGGACTTAACTGTTCATAGGAAATATTAATGGGCATATGCTTAAAAATTACTTCAGTCATGGCCAGTAACAGATGCAGAATACTTCTGGAGCTGAAATGTTTCATCTCAATGGGAACTCAATGCTTCAATAAGTACTGCATATAATCATAACAAGACCTGCAATAGTAATTTTCTACACAACAATTAGATTAAATCTCTTGCTGGTGATTGGGCTGTATTTGTATGAAAGTTGTGTTGACTTTTCATGAAATAAAATCAATGGCGTATTTTGGAGAGGATAAAGTCTGAGGCTTGCTGTATTGGTAAAACAGACATTTGTGATGTCCATTCAATTGAATAATATAATTTTTTTCTAAAATAGCACTGGATTATATGGAGAACTCTTGAATTAAAATTTGAAAATAAACAATTCTGAGATTTGATAGAAGAGCTGTGATAGTAGGAGCTATCATCTGCAGTTCAAGGTATTCTACCCTTAGTGACCTGACCATGTAATACATGATGTCTGTTCTGAGACTGAAATCACTGAGAACTGAGGTTTCTTGATAACAGGTCTCTATGAGCTTTCCACCTTTCAAGTCTTCTGAGAGCATCTTTCCATTATGCTTTATTTGAAAATTATTTTATACCTATTATTTCACAGAATCCTGGAATATGTGGACACACTCTAATATCTTATTATCTTTCTTATATTGTGGTGCCCAAAGCTGCCCCCAGCACTAGAGGTGAGGCCGCCACAGAGCGCAGTAGAGCAGGACCATCCCCTCCCTTGCCTGGCTAGTGATGCTGGGCCTGATGTCCCCAGGACAGGGTTGGCCCTCCTGTCTGCCAGGGCTCTGCTGACTCACATTCAACTTTTTGTCAACCAGGAACCCCAGATTTGTATTAATATAACTTTAAATTATGGAGCATAGTTTCCCTTGAAATTATCCCCAAGGAGTTTGCAAACTACTGTGTTTTAGTTTTGCTTAAGCAAATTTAAATTTTTTATAGCATGGGTGAGTTTGAGGCTTGTGTAGCATCTCTGTTAGGAATACACTTGTAAGATATCATCAAGAGAGGAGGGGACTTGTTGTGAAAGGAGAAAACTAGTTGTGTATTGCATTTCTCTTGAGGTGCTTCTAAACCCCTTATATTTAAAATGAAACAAGGGATTGAGCCAATTTCTACCATGTTGGTTTTTTTAATATATTGGCAAAAGAATATTGGATGCATAAGGGATTCTTGGAGCAGAATCCACATGAGGAATCCAGGCCTACCATGGCTAATGGATTTTTTAAAAAAGAAACACACTAATGTACATTATCTCAGATAATTCTTTAAGCATTCTGTTTAGAAGGCAGGAAATCACACAAGAATTTTTACAGCATACCATATAAGCAGGTTGACATTGTAAAAAAGACATGGTTTGTTTCAGCCCTGTGCCTTTTTATTATCACATCTTATTACATTATGGTTTGAGATAAAAATCACACCTTGGGCATTTGAATACACTCAGTTTCACCTCCTCCCTCACAGGTGTCCCTGGAGGTACATTGTTATGTTACAGTATCACACTCCTTGTCATATCTTATTGCTTACTTGGAGATTGTGGTAATATTTTGAATACTGACAAAGTGGGCACAGCCTCTGAGCATCAGCACCAGTTTGCACTAATGTAATGTGCCACTGCACCAGTCCTAAAGACAACAAAAGCAAAAAAAATCTGCAAAAACCTACTGAAGACATGTTGCCCATTCTGCAGTATGTATCAATTTATCTATTTTTGGTATGACTGTGAGCAATGTCCCTGTCACCTTGGTGCTACTGCCGAGAAAATAATATGGACTGCATGAAAAACTTTTGGGTTCATCAGCTGTTAGGGTTCAGTGCACTCACTGACAGACACTGAATCTCAGCCACTCTGCTGTGTGGCTGCTGGGGCTGTAGGAACAGCGACAATATAGATGGGAGAAGGTGTGATCCACGTCTATGGATATTCCCTGAGCAGCATCAGGCAAACCAAAGCTCAAAACTGAGGTTTCTCTACAGTGAGTGAGGGGGAAGAGGCAATTTCCACCTCTCGCTGGGAAGGCCAGACTGAATGGGTGCTATGGTGGAGGTGGTGTTGGGAAATGTTGCCTGTCGTTGGTTAGTAGGTTTGAAGAGGTGAGATTTCAGAAGGAAATCAGAGATCTGGGATGCAAAGGAAAGTACAGAAAAAGAGGAGCTATAACAACTTCTCCTGTAATTCAGGTACTTTATGCCAAGTGAAAGAACATAATGATACGTGCAAAAAGGTCAGAACAGTGTAAAGCAGAACTAGAACTAAGAATTTCCTACTGAAGAAATGACAGATACCAATCTTAAAGATTTCTCCTTGGATTTGGGTATAGCAGATGCTGCAACAGTTGAAAGGAGAAGTAGGGTGTCAATATGTAATGTGGAAAGACTGGCAGCAGCATCCTGGGTGGGGTGTCTGGGATGTGTCCCTCATGTTGGCACTTTCCTGTGGACAAAGGCCTGATGACCAGGGTTGCAATGGCTCCAACCAGTAAAAGCCATCAGATTTGGGGTAGCAAATGTAGGAATATCCAGATCTGGGAGGGTTGTATCCTAGATAAGTGTAACACAGTCTTAGTGACCTGTGTGACAGCCTGGACATGCAGTTGCAGTTGAAAAGGTGATGAGGATTGCCTCCGTGATTTTAAGGGTCTTTTCAGCCTTCAGAGCAGTCTAGGAGTAAGAAGGTTGCAGAAGTGCTTAAAATGATACAGAGTCATAACCAAGATGGACTTCAAACGTGTAAGTGTTGGCAGCAGCAGGGGAAGTGTGATGGAAAAGATCACTTCAAATGAGCACTTCAGGGACATGAAAAAGCAGCTTCTATGGGGCAGGAAAGAGGAAAAAAAGACTTTCAATTAGGAAAAAAGCAAAGAAAAGTTGTCTGTCAAATCATAAGTCTATTAATGGGCTTTAGCAGTATTAAAAAAATCAAGTTTTGAAAATGGGCCAAATTTTCACACATTTTTCATTCAAAAATTTCAGACTAGTCTAGTGAATAAAAATGAGACTGATGAAGTCAATAAACCTGAGCTGTTCAAATTCTAGCTAATGTTTCTAATGCAGCTTATAAAATGGTTGATAGTTGATTGAAATGACCACGTAGCTGGGACATGTGTGATTTTTTTTCTTTTAAGCACTTCGGAAATTGATTTCTACCTTTGATTCTACAATTGCAGTTGTTAGAAGATCCATCAACGGATGAGCTATCACAGAGAAGGACATGATCTGGTTCATAGAGCATAGTAGAAGTTTAACTATATAGCTCCCAATTAATGCTGAAGGAGTTGTTCAATTGGCTCTTCTGGGATAGAAAGTATAAACACAAGAAAAATCTCAATGTAAAAAGCATGATTTGCTTTTGTCCAGCTTTGCACATATATCCACAGTAATTTTGAGTTTGATTTTGCTATGCTTATCTTTGTTACGTTGCACCTCTTTTTTACATAATCAATAGAATTCAAATATGTGCATTTTCATCTACCTGTAGTTTGATTCGTTTAAAAATAAGCTTGGTACCCTTCAACAATCCTGGTTACAGTCAAGAGAGGAAGGAAATGGTGGCAGTGGTGACTGTGGTCATAAAGAAATTTGAGTAGGTGAAGGAGACCCTACAGCCATCCCAGCCTGAGGCCTTACTGAATACACCTTGTGACAGTTGTGGGCACATGTATTTTTCTCTGTTGAGTAGAGACCTTGTGCTCCTGTTCTTAGTGAGGAAATGGAGTTCACAGGACTACACTGCTAGCTCTCTACAAATTTAGGGCAACTCTAAGTCATTGGATAGTTTGCTAACTTCAGCCAGCTTTATCCATTCATCTTGCATGAAAGACACCCATAAGCGCCATAGAGGTGTATTTTGTTTTAAATTTAAATGCTGTTTAAATGCCATGCAAATAGCAAGCTGCTAAGGGCCCCTGATGATCAGAGACCTTGGGAGGCTTAGGCAGGTAGGCGGCTCAACAGATGTGAGATGTGGGACTTCACACGGCAGACACAGCTCTTCTACCATTAATCAGAAGGCAGAAATAAACATGGCCCCACAAAGTTTAACCTGCTTGGCAACATTGCTTGAGGCAGGAACAAAGGTTCAGCTGTGCTGTTGGGATCTGTCTTGACACTGTTATGTACTTCCAATTGTGAGAGGTCATTTGAGTCTACCTGAAAGGGTGGGAAGGTGGCTCAGACACTGCCCAGCAGAAAAAGCAAGGTTGTAGTCATTGCAAAAAAACCCCTTCTTTCTTTATTTTCATTTTTTCCCTCTCAGTCATACACTGGTTTGGTTTTTTTTCCCCCCATTTTTGGGTCACACATGTCTGCAGGCCACAGAGAGTTGAGAAGCAGCCTGGGAGATGAAGAGCTTATGAAAATGAGCTCTCCTCCTCCTCCTCATGCAGACTGCTAATCCTGATTCAACAAGATTTTTAATTCCCCGTCCGTGGCTGTGCAAACAATTTGCTGATCCCCAAGAGTTGCTCCAATCCAAGGCTGGAGTAACTCTCAGGTGCAGCTGTGAACAGGATTTTGGTTAAAGTCAAGTTCATAAATATTTGCCTAATAAACCAGACTCTTTAAGCACCAAATACAACAAGAACAGGCTGGGGAGGGGGTGGGGAGAGGCAGAAGGAGGGAGAGAAAAACACCCCTAAGTTTTTAAACACTCATTTAAATACTTTTCAGTACTGCTGATATTTTATGTAACACTGGCTTTATTTATGTATTTATGTATTTTGCTTTGATGGGGGATTATTTTTCTCACTGCAGTTTTCTTTTGATTGATGCAGTATGCCTGCTCACTTTCAGATATGGTTGGAGAAGAAGCAGCATAAGTTGGGTGACTGTATTTAAAATGGGTAATACCGAATGGTTTTAAACTTTAATATTTCATATAGACATTTAGTTTTACAAGTAATTTGCTTTCTGAGATGCAAGTTTCTGCCTGGACAGTGTTGATTTTGAGTAACTTGATGTTCGTTTCCCACCTCTGCATATTAATATTATTTGGACAGTGTAGTTTCAAACTACCTTATTGCTTTTGGATTCTTTAATAGCCATTAAGGAAATAAAGTGAACTCCTTTATATCAAGATATTGGTTTTTTCCTTGCGATGCTTTTAACCAATATATTCTTCAACAAGAAAAACAGCAGCCTCTATTATATGAGACAACTCTGTTAATCATGAAAAACATAAGATATAAAATGGAATAATTTGTAAAATTGTGAATGTTTCCCAGTTAAAATATATACAGCTTGTGTCAGAATGACAGTTGATATAAATGAACATTCCTCCATCAACTTTAAATCAACTTTGTTAATTTACACCCATTGAGAATCCTTCCCTTTCCTGATGTCTTTTTTTTTTTTTAATCTGGCAAACAAAACCTCTCATTTTAAATCAGATGCCTCTGAAAGTTACAATCTTAGTAAAAAGAAAAACAAACAAAATTCCTCACTTCAAGTCCTTGAAGAGAGTTGACATCTCTGATTGCAGTACATTTAATTGAACTTCTGAGTGATTCTTCAGAAAAGAACAGACCAAGCATATTTAGATTTGTCACTGGGTTACTTCTTTTTGAAGACAAATCTCAGCAAGTTTTGAACCAGGACAAAAAAAAAAAAAAGATGTTGAATTTAATAATATTTATTGTATTAATATTTTTTTAAAAGAAAGGTGAGGAATATTTAACTATAGTGAAAATGTGACTGTAAATCAAATGCGTCCAGAACTATATTCATCAATTTTATGCCACCAAACAGATATACCTAGGAAAAGATTTATTTAAGAATATTATGGAAGTGCTGGGAGAAGAAAAATATACTTCCAACACGTATACCTGTTACATTTAAATTTTGATTATGCATGCTTAATATTGCCAATTCTTTTGAGTTTAAATTTCAAATATACTTAGATATAGAAATAATTGTGATGTCAGCTATCTCAGCATGGACTCAATCAGTGATGGCAGCATGCATAATATTGCTTAACAAAAATTATCATTATTTTATTGATATTTATATCTGGAGATAATAAATGGTCATAAATACGTATTAGTTCAACATCTCACCCTCTTACTTTTTTAACAAGAAGGAATATTGTGTTTTTATTTTAGAAAAAACCAAAAAAAACATTACTGATGATTAAACATTTATTGTGGTTTGACCTTGGTATCTTTGGAAATAAAAGTGATTCCAGGACCTGGTCTAGTAATGAAAAGTGGTTTCCATGGAAATCTAAGTAAAGAGGAGTCAGGTTACATCTGTCTAATTCCTGCCATGACTTCTAGGACTTGGTAAAAGCTCTAGGTTAATGTAAGGTTGACTTCATATCTTTCAACAGTGTAAACTTGATCTGTAAAGTTTTAATGGCCATATTATTCTCTGAAAAAAACCTTCACCAACACCATATTGGTGTTTTATGGAATAAACGTATATAAAAGAGATAAAATACATACCATACTTACATAGAGATAGTATAGCTAAAGATCATAAATAATAAAATACTTAACAGAAATCTGTAGAAATCCTAGCATTCATATCCTGAATTCATGTGTTGGGTTTTTTTCTAAAGGAAGACATTTTTTCTTTCTGAAGGAATGTGACTGTGAAAGTCACCTTCCTTGTGACTAGTGATTATCAGTCTTGAGCTGCTGCAATCCTAGAGCAGGCTGCAGAAAGCAAAATCCAGACCTGTTGATTTCTTCTCTGGTAATTTATGAAGCCAAACTTTTCATGCATCAATAAATAGAACAGTTCCTGCTAAGTCACATGAGCAAAATGAATGAGACTTGGCCTTCCATTAATGAAAGATGTCACATTAAGTCGTGTAAAATATGTGGCAGGGAGCTTGAAATTCATGGCACCATATGGAGCAATGAACACATTGCAAATATCTCTTCCCAGGTTCCTGCTTTGATGCTGATTCTGTATCTTTTTTATAATCTGAATTGCCACATCCCTTCTGGATAAGAGAAGAGAGAGCCCCTCTGATCACCAGGCTCGCATTGCACTGATCTTCATCCAGAAGAACTCAGCAGCCTTGTTTCTCCTGCATGAGGTTTGGGTTTCAGAGCTGGTGTTTCCCTGCTCAAATATGACTGAAGACTTCCGTGGAGAAGTACACTTTACTTTCTGAATTTCTATGGAAACCTGCTTTTATTTTTTCAGGAGTTTTTTCAATCTGATTTCTGACCAGGGTAATCATCTCAGTAGTGAGGTTTTACCCTGAAGGCTCTAATACAATTGATACCTCTGAAGTTCAGCTCATTGTGCCTTAGTGTATTTTACCCTGTGTATTGGGTCTGCCTGAGATACAATTATTTTTCCCCTTAGCAGCCCTCAACTGCTGTGCTTTGCATTTGTAGCTAGAAAAGTGACAAACAGCAGTGTTTTGGCTGCTGCTGAGGAGTGCTCCAGCAGCATCAATGCTGCCTCTCCAACATTCCAACCCCCAGCTCTGCCAGTAGGTTGGGAGTGGGAAATCTCTTGGGAGGGGACACAATTAGAACAGCTAACCCAAACAGACCCAAGGGGTATTCCATACCGTATGACATCAGCTCATATATAAAAGCTATATGTGCTGCAGCCCTGCTTCCAGGGAAGTGGCCGGACATCACTGGCTAATGGGTAGGAGAGAATAAAATCTTTGTTTTTTTTCTATGATTGTGGAAATGCAACCATTGACTTTTATTTTACTAAACTGCCTTTTCTCAGTCTATGAGTTTTTCCATCTTGTTTTCTCTCCCTTTTCCAGATGAGAAGGGGAAATGACAGAGCAGCTTGTTGGGCACCTGGAATCCAGCTAAGGTCAACCCACCTCACCCTGATCAAATTACCATGCCTCTTTTGACAGGACTTTTGCTGCCACTGCCATGCTTTGGAAGGCTATTCTAGTCTTCTCTTCCTATCCACCACCATCTATGAATGTTTTGACCTATTTAATTTTTTTATTAATAATTATCTGGAGAGCTTCAGTGTCCTTTTTGTTGCTTCTCTTGGCCTTACAACATTAAAAGTCTCTTTGGGATTTGCTACGTTTCTTGGTGGAACAGGAGCTGCCATCATTCAGCCAACATTTCTAACTTCCCCCAAATCACCATCACAACCATACTGCAAGGTTTACCTTGAATCACAGAATAATGTTGGTTGGAAGGGATGTCTGGAGGTCATCTGGTGCAATTTACTGGTCAAATCTGAGCTATTTTTGATAGATTCTGGTTTTCAGGGTTTTGTCCTATATACTATGACTATCGCATGACTTGGGAACATATAGGCCATCCTTTTTCCACCTGCATATTAGATCATTGCTGTCACATGAACCTAACTCTTGTATGGTGATTTTATCCCATTCACTTACTTCTAATAATACCTCTAAACATGAAAGTCCAGTGATTGTTTTGGTCAAGAAAGTGATGCTTGAGATCCCTGATGATTCATTAATCTCTACAGGATTGAGTGACATTTTAAGCATTCAAAACAAAAAACCCAAAGAAACAAACTAAAAAAGAAAACAAAGACAGAGGCATCCTTATGTCTTCTGTGGCTTTGGAAATGAGGGCACTTATTTAACTGCTAACTGTAAGCACCCACATTTGAAAATACAGGTCATAACTCGATAAGAAAAGTGATACAAATCTCTTTTGCTAGAGTTATAATGTGCTAGGCAAACAGTACACCCCCAAAATGAAGCCATCTGCTTAAATAAGCCATCCATGGCTTGTGTCTCTCTACACGTATTTTTGTGATCCCACTGAGGGCAATACATTTCCATAGCTGGCACAGATCAGTGTTTTTCGCTGTGAGCCACCCAAATTTGGAAGACCTCTGTCCCAACTTGCATTCTGGTTCAAAACAATTATATGGTTTCCTGATGTTTTGAGACCTGTTAGTTTTGCTATAATTTTTCTCCCCATTTTGTTACCTTCTCAGGTAATACATTACAAATAAAACTACAAATAATATTCAGGTTGTGTCACCTTGGAGAAAGCTTTCACAAAACATCACAGAGGAAATAGGCACAGATAAAACCTGTGAAGAAAATACAGTAGGATGTACATACACTTCTCCCACTCATTGTTTGCAATTTGCACCATTTTTGCCAGTGTTTGTAGGCAGACCTAGAAAACAAGCCACTGCATCGCTGCAAAACACAACCTTGGAATTGAAACCATTGAGGAGCTCATGACTCCACCTCCTCAGTTTTACTTGCTGATGGAGAGTGTAATTCTACCATTGTCCAGGATTTTTATGCAAACTTCCATGTAGAAAAGCTTCAAGCCTGCTCCAGGGAATGCTTCATCAGCTGACACAATTACAGTGGGTAGCAGGCTAGATACTACTCCAGCCCCCAGTGGACCCAGTGTCTTGTGGTGGGAATGGAGCTCAAATCCCTTAACTCTAGTTCGGGCAAAATTGGCATGTGATGTAGGTGTCCTGCCTTTCAAAGGAATGTCCTCTCTCTCCCTCTGCTGTTGACTGGTCAATAGCAAAAAAATCCTGTTCAGTTTTCACGTTGAGAGTTCTACAGTTCTGCAGACCAAGTTACAATAAAATATGATGCTTAAACTCAAACATGTTCATTTTCAATGGTACACATCTTGAGGGAATAGCTGTTTGTTTGTTGTTTTGATAAGGACAGTAATTATGATGTGCTGTAGGGAATTCTCCATCTAAGAAAGCTTTTTTGTTTTGGTTTTTCTTAAAGTATTTAATTTGAAAAAGACCTCAATTCTGCAATGTATCTTAGATGATCACAATAGCCCTTTTCGACCTTGAAATCCAAAGTCTTGGCTGAGGACTACACAATGCTGGCCTGAAGTGAGATCATTTCTATTATCTTCTCTAATACATCTCTGTCTGGATGCACCATACCCACATGCTAAAGCATATTTTCGTTCATTTGACACTTTTGCAAATAATGGAATTACCACCTCAACTCACAGATTCCTGACAGCAACTGCAAGAGGAAGAAAAAAATTAAGCTCCATTGCATATGTGAGGTTTTTTTATCAATCTAGTCCTAGGTGTGCAGGGATCGTATGCTCATCAAGTATACTCAAGCATGCATTTTAGAACTGGCACTTTACAGAGCTAATTTTCCTTGTCAAAGCCAGCAAAAGCAATTATATAATGTAAACATTCGATTCACTTTCATTGTGTAGACTGTATTTTTCTTAACCCCACATTCTTAAAAGCACCTTAATTTCAATGGAAAGCGTATGCAGTTGTGTAAAGACTATGAGGTCAATTCTCTCCATTGGTGCAGTCTTGTTGCTCCCAGTGGCACTAATGGGAGTTAAACATGTGCATCAAGGGGCTAGTATTCAATTGAAGGGTTGAACTGACAAATTGTTTGGTAAGTCCCCGTCCCTGTACTCAGTTTCTTTGGTATATCTATGTAAGTGTGAAGAGGTTTTTAATTAAAAAACATATTTCTACCATTCAGTATCCAGCCCTACATTTCAATCTAATGCACTATGTAAAGAGATTTATTTATGGAGCAGATGCCCTCTGATGGAAGCTAAAAATTAGTCTTACACTGACCTTATCCTGGTTCATATTACAGAAACCATTAGTTTGTATTATCACTGGTTTGCTGTGAAAAGGCTCTGGGGCTTTACAAGCATACCCCATGCTCCCCCTGTCCTTCTGTGTCTCTTTGACATTGTGCCACCCCATTGTTTAGAAATTAAAATATTCAGTGTTCCCTGCACTGCATTCAAACAAATGAGTGTTCATGCAACCCATACGAAATAATGGTGTTGACCTTGTCAATAGAAAGATATCCTCCATCTAAGGCTAACTTTTCACTGCACTACAGAGCCACTAAATGCTTGCCTGCCTTATAGATATAAATAAGAAAATAATTTAGGCAAACTTCTTCTTTTGCAAAAACTTTATTCCAGCCTACTGAAGCGATAGCAGACACTTCTTATCTGTAGTAAATGCTGTATAGTGCCTGTCACCCTTGTGTTCATCCCGTATTCATGCAGAAAGAGATTCAGTAAAACCAACACCTGTGTTTGTAAAACAGACTCTGAGATGTTGTTCTGAGCCACCTTACCACAGTCAGCCCTGGGTGTGCTGTAACATTCCAGCAGTGTAGAAGTTACTCCTGTATTCTCATTTAAAGAAAGATCATATTCTAGGGTTCCTCCTGGAAATATCCTGCGTTCTTGATTGCCTGAACTCTTTCACCTTATAAGAATTATTCATGGAATGGCAAGAGTCTGTTTGCACTGAACATTCTGCAAGGAATCATCTGTGAAGGATTGTGTAGAAGGGTTGTGCTGCTTCCAACCATATGCCAACAGCCTCTCTTCCTCACAAGAGCAGACTCTAATCTGGGTAATAACATCTTTTCCTTGGTGAACAGTTCTTCTTTTGGGTGGAATTCAGACCAGAGCAGAGGCCTCAAGAACTTAATTGGTGCACAGGCTCCTTCCTATGGCTCTTCAAATGGTGCTGGATTTCACCCTTAATGAAGTATTGAGTGGGCTGCCGATGAGTCTCAGGGGAAAATGTATTGGAGTGCTCTGGCACTATTGCTCCCACTTTATGTAAACCCACTCCAGCTTGCTCCATGTTTCTGGCTTGGTGCCTAGCTTTGCAGACAAATGTCAACCTGCCAAATATCTTCCATTTGCATTCCAGCCCATTTCAGAGACCATCCAAACCAAACAGAAAAAAAAAAAAAAAGAAAGGGGAGAGGCAGTGACTTGTCGAATTTCCTTCCTTGATCCCTTAGGGAAAGGGGTTATTACTGAGTGTTGTTGCACAGGAACCACCGTGAAGAATATGTGAATGGGAGGGTGGGAAAGAGACAGAAAAAATGCCTTTAAATCATAAAACTGTCAGTGAGCTTAAAAACATAGAGCAACATTTCAGTCTCAAAGCCGATGTAGGAACTATTGTACATGTTATGGTTTCTAAGGGATTTACTCAAGGCTATACCTTTTTCTTTTTGCATTCATCAGGCAGCAGGCACAGCTTCTGGTAGACAAATTAATAGATTCAGAGGAAAGTTTATATCTCAATCTATGAACATATAGGAATGTGTAGAGTATTAATCTGTGAATATAGAAGGGGTTTTAAAACACTGAGTTCTGTAAACTAGTAGTTGTACTGTTTCTGCTCAAAGGACACTTTTAAAAGGGTAATTCTCAGGAGAAACTAATTCACATGCTCTGAATAGTCCTCTTGAGCAGCTCAGCTGACTAGATAAGGAATTGAGGGAGACCAGTTTCCTAACTGAGACAGCTAGGGTTTACCACTGGGGAAATGAACCTAAGAGCTTTACTCAACTTTCCAGTAGAAGGAGGAATAAATGTTACTGCAGGCCTGTGGCTGCATACATTATGTCTGACAATCAATGCAAACAAAAGATGCTTGTCAGGGTTTGGAGCTGGCACAGAGCACCATGCTGGATATCTCTGAATCAGAGAAACTAGAGAATTGGACAGCTGTGGGGGGGAACCACTGATACATGCTGTAGCTGCTTTCATGGCTGGCCATTTGATAAGAAAGGAAGCTGCTAACTCTTGCAATGACCTTGTACACCTGGCCTGCATGTACAGAGAACTGGTGCTCGTGTGCAGGCAGGTGGAACTTGTGCTGTTGTGTGAAGCTGTAGCAGGCAGCAAGATAACCTGCCTCGGGTCCCTGCCATATATCCTGCTTTGCAGTTGCTTCCTAAGCACCAGTTCTACCTAGATGCTTTTACTGTTGAGCTCATGAGATGGGGATCCAGTTCAAGTCCCGTTATGTTTCTGAAAACACAGTGATAACCAGAAAAGAAACTCCTGGGTGGATTTGGTCAATTCTTGTTAGTAGCTTTTATTACATCCTCTGAAAAACCTCAAAGGATCTTCTTCTGAAGGGGAACGGTACAATTTTGCCTCATAGATAGGCAGCTGAGGGCCTGTGCAAATTTATTACTTAGCTCCTACCCACATGAAGTAGTTCCCTGTTAGTCACTGCCTTTTTTCAAGCTTTACTCTGATAATTAAAATATTACCAATGGGAAAAGACTTCATCACCTCAGACCACTGCAAATAAAGATGATTATGTTATAAACTGACATCTCAGATGCTGAACAAAAGCCACATGCCACCAACAACTAAACAAAGTGACTTGCTGCTTAAAAGCATCATAACACATGCATAATTAGCTAATTAAGCTACAAAATAAATAATTATCCAGTGTAAGAGTAAGAGGAGAAAAGAGAAGAAGGGTTAAAAGGTTACATACACACAGACATATTTTTTTCCTCTGGAAAGATAACTAAATCTTTCCACCAGGAACTCACTAGTTCTATTTGTGATTTTCATTTAGGACTGACTACTGAATGGTTGCTAATTACACGTATCCACTGGAAATGGCTGTGGCTGTTAGCTGTGATCTTTCTGGGTGATGAACAGTCTGCCTCGTCCAACCTCGCTGCAGATTTTTTGCTTCCTTGAGAAATTGCATAGGAGTGCATAAGAGCAAAGAGGTGCCTGGCTGTGCCTCGGGAGATGGCTGCTCAAGGCTGGCCCCTCCCCAGCTTCCCTGGGTGGTCTTTGGCAGGTCACCCGGGGTTAGATTCAGGCGAGGATGGGGAGATCTTGAGTCCTGTGAGAGCATCTTTCCCGGCCCCACTCACCTGCCACCTCCTCAATGTTTCTCATGTTGGGATGAGGAGATCCCCCAGTGCCTCTAGGTCTGGGCATGCCACCAAGTGTCTCAGTTCCAGGTAGCTCAGCACTTAATTCCCACCTGTCTGGCTGGGGATCTACAGATGAGGTATTATTTTGTGTGTGGTCCCCTTAGATCCTCAACCTGCCAGGTGACCTCAGAGTGTACACAGCCACCAGAGGAGCGGTGCCACCAGTCCCACAGTGAACCCATAGCTTGGGACTAGGAGACTTTAGCGGAGTTTCCTGCTCTGGCTGAGAGCCTTTGAACCCTCCTCACTAAAAACAGGGGAAAGGGGGAGGTGCTCTCCCCATCTTTGCTGTAGAAACTGTTCCACTTTGCATCAAATAACTGCAGATTCATTAGAAAGAGATAGGGAGATAGCAAGACCGAGCATGACTCTGGCAGTTTGGGGCCCTCATCTGGAAGGGAAGGGCGCAGACCCAGGCTGCTATCCCTGTTCTAATAACTATTGAAGTATTTTATCCAATAATATAAATCACATAAACACATTGAAACAAGAGACTGGAGCCCAGGTCTTCTTCCTTCCAGGTGAGTGCCCTGACTAGTAGGATAGAGATTCATGCTCTGTCTTGCTTTCCCTCCTTGGCCAAATGAATCTCTAGATATTTCTTGCAAAGTGAAACTTATTTGGAAGGAGGGACTGAAGAATCCTACAACAGTTTCCAAGTCAGGAGCAGCTGGCATGTAGAGATCCTCCAAAGATGGCAGCATCTCCCAGCTGAAGTGTGGGTGCTGTGACCGTGACTTGCACAGGAATGGCGAGCTGGGGAAAGAAGACCATGTTGGGAATCCCTGCTCTCTCCCTCTTCCCTTCAAAGGAAGTGTGCCTAATCCCATGGGAAAGGTTGACTTTGACCCAAATCAAGCCATGTAAAGCCCTGATAAAAGTGAATCCATGTTCCTAGCAATGCAGTTCCGGTGGGAACATCATCTGAAGGCTATGTCATGGCATGAGCACCAAGAAATGCACTCTAAGCCATCAGATGCTGCAGAGATGATTTTTCCTTGCACAAACACCCCTTCATCTCCTTGTGCCTCAGTTTCTCATTAACATATTTCTCCCAGTGTTCATACAGACTGTTTATGTTGGTATCTACCTCTCTTACAGTGAAGATGTACATCTTCCAGTAGTGCAAACTCTTCATTTCAGTCAAAAATTTCTATGCATTTTCAGACTTGGTCATAATAATTAGTAACAAAGAATTCTCTCCTCAAAGTAAAATCCCTAGAAATAGGTAACTGAGGGCAGGTTTGGGCATTTTGTTTCAATACAGGGTAGTACTCAAGCTTGAGCTAGATTCCGTAAAAGAAGATCTGACCCTAAAGATCTGTTCGCTGAGCCATAATCACCAGCCTGAGGCTGTTATCCTAAATTATCTTCTTCCAGCACTTATTTTGATTTGGCCTAAATGAATTGACTCTATGGTAAATAGATGCATATGGAAACACAGGTTTCTCTTAATAAAATAAGGTACTAAAATATTATTGCAAAATGTTTGTCTGGGTAGTGAGATCATACGCTTGCCTAGATTCATTCACTTGAGTACTCAATGTTTTCTCAAATATCCCCTAGTGCATATCTGGCAAGATCTCAAAACAGTCTTAACGCAAATTGTCTTTGGTCAATAAATACCAGAACAGAAGTGTCCTAGAGAAGAAGATTTATGATATGAGCAATACAAACACACCCATAAATCAGAACAGGAATGCTTTCAGGTAGCACAGTCGGCATTTATGCAAATCACAGTAAAGGCAGAAATACACATATAGGACTTTTAACCAATGACTTACCTCTCAGTATCTCACATTAACTAAATAAAATCCCAGAATTTGTTGAGGAAACAGAACACATGATCTCAGCTACCTCAACTGTATTGTTTTATCTGTAGATAATAATTTGCTTCTTCCCTTTTTTCCCTGAGTTGGTAAATTGGATGCTTCAGATTTGTAATTAGAATATCAATAAGATGGCAAGGTATTGCTGTCTTAATTCATTGCAAGCCTGCATTTTCTGAAGAGAAAACTAAACTATTGACATTGGCAGTAAATTGCCTATTGCCCCCTTTGTTTTCCCCCTGGGCTGCCTTAGCTCTCCCAGTCTGGCAGGTAGAGTTAGAGCAGTGCAGGCAGTGTGACCAAAAGGTGTGTATAGGGGGTAGGTGAGCAGCAGAGGCATTACCAACAAAGGGAATTGGTGCTGCAAGGGAAAAAAGGCAATGCACGAGGTGTGTAGCGATTGGGCTGACTGTGGTGAGAAACAATGAACAAAAACTCCAAGCAGAACTCAGCAGCCCATCAGGATGCAAGGCAGATTATAGCAGGTGTGCATATTAATGCATGAGACATATAGGCAAAGGGACCAGATAACTGCCTTTGCAGTTCCAGCATCTCTCACAATCCCCTAATTCTTGTGCTATTGCCATGTGATACATAGTTTTGAAGCAGAGCATAGTCACATGGCAACCCCATATTTTACTACTTGTGGGTAATTTTCTTGTCCTGTCAGAATCAAGTAACTTTGTCTTTGCTATCAATGTGTGGTCTAACGCATATATCGTGTCACTGCTGCACCGAGCTGACACACGCATTAGATGCACTGACAGTAAACAGGAAGTAATCCAAAGTAGTTATTAGGCAGGAAAAATATAAAGAAGCCTGTAAACTCTTACACCGAAAAGTTATCAGCAACTCCAAGATTTTCTTCTTGTTGCTTCTCAATCTTAAAGACTATAAATATACGTATTAAAAAGCTTTGTTTCCAAAATCTGTAAAAGCAGAAACAGCTACAGATCTTGATGCTGAAAAACATAGGGCCTAGGTGAATTGTCACTTCACTGAAGCTGGTGTCAAAACGCCTGTTGCCTGTCCTAAATCTGTCACTGATTAATGACTTTACTTTGAAAAAGGATTAGAATCTCTTTTACAATCTCACTACAAATTCACATTTGTCCTCTTTTGTAGGCCTCCATATTCTCCCTGTCTGGTGACTTTTCACAGCTGGAAACTGTGTTGCAACTCTAAAACTGGTTGTAAATTTACTGCTGTTTTATCTGTAATCAACTATTTTCCTCCCCTTTCAGACCACTATATAACTGTACAATTTTAAACAATTGTCGCTGGAAGGTGCTCCAGCCCTGTAAATATCAAATTACCTGAAAATTTTTCTCTGTACCTCCTCCAGAATTAAGTAAATAGTCTTTAATTTGCCAAGAGCCAGTCCTGGAAGGCATTTGTGAAAGCCATTGTGACAAGGTAAGGGTGGATAAGTCCTATGGCATTTGAAGGAAGAAAGATGAGACGAGGAAAAGCAGTAATCTTCAGACAAATAAAAGGTAGAAGATTTGGCTGTCCCTGTAGGCACTTTGGTGTGGCCTGTCACCATCAAATCTTTCAAAAAGTAGTTTAAAGAAAAAGAATCGGAAATCTTTAGACTCTTATTCAGGAACACTAAAAATTAAGAGAGATTATTGCCCTACAGTTCTTTGAGGACAGAAAAATATTTTTATGGAAAGACAGTTTTTGACAACACCATTATTCAATGGTGCCAAATCTTGCACCACATTTTAGACAGGCTAGGAGGTTTTTGTAAAATAAATTAACTTTCTTGGGATCTCGATACCTTAGTAATCAAGTCAATACAACAGTAAGACAGGAAAACATAAAACAAAGTAAATAAACAGTTCAGAAAATAGGAAACACAGACCATTTTTTCAAAGACCTAAATATCCACATTACCTTACATTACCTAGAATTCCTTCCAAAAGTATTATTATTATTATTGAAGCTAAACTTCCCTAGACAGAAGTCCTGAGTTTTAGAAGTCCATTGGATGCTTATTAAAGACACATTTTTTACATTGAAACTCTCCTTCTCCTTAAGAAGGTGTGGGGGTACATTTCATGCCTATGTAGTTGAGACCTGGACTGAAAAAGAGTCATATGTTGCCAGCAGTCCATGTGAGCTAGGTCAGATTTTTATCTCTTTGTACAGGGGCCATGTTTTTCATCTGGTAGTGCCTACTTCACGTGGTGGGACAGGGTAATCAGATAGGGCATCTTTAATCTGTGATCTAATCCATCTGCATGTAGGACATTTTCCATATTAGCAGCTTTCGTAAAAGACCCTTTTCCTCTCTGGAACCTCTGAAACCTGTCTTTTATCATTCACACCATGTCTGCAAGAGAAGGTCAGGTACAGAACTATGAAAAGACCATCTGAAGCCTGTAAGGATGGTGGTGAATTTGAGGCAGTCTGGGCATTAGCCCAGCCAAAAAACACAAGAAAATTGAATCAGAGTAAAACTTATTTCCGTCCCAGCCTTGGGCAAAGCACATTGCCCATGGCTGAGCTGCATAACTGTCCCAAGAATGATACCTTGCATGCTGCAGGATGCCTGAAGCACTTGTGGAAACTTATGGAGCAGAGGCAAATTTTAGTACCCTCCCTGATGCTGTGGTAGGATTCACAACTTTCAGGTGAACTTGAGTGTTAATTTGAGAGTTGTGAAATGGGTGTCCTCTTATCTGAAGTTCAGCCAAATTATCATGAGCTGGAAATTCCAGTGACTTTAAGCCCTCACAACATTCCTGCTATTAGTGTTTCACCACAGTGGACTACTTCAAAAAAACCTAAAAATACCCAAAACCCCCTTCAAGTCCCACTGAACTCTGTCGGAGAAAAGGACTGAGTGAATAACAATGCTTTGGGTTAATTTTGAGTTAAGGCATGGTATGATTCTAATTAAAGTTAGGTCTGGGCAAACTGGTTCAAGTAAATGATCTTGTGTTTCCAGCTTTGCAAGCTCTTGGAAATACTTTAGCCTTTTTTCCCCCCTTTCCCTAAATCTAGTTTAAAAAAAAAAAAAGAAGGGAAAAAAAAAAAAGCTGTACTCCTGGCTGGAGACACTTTCATGCCAACTTTCACCCTGGAGCAAATTTTTCATGCCTGAGTTATAAAAACCTCAGAGAAATAAGTGGTGATATGTTAGGTAAACATCAGAAGACCTTGAACTACAATTTTGCAAGGGGTGTTGTGAACCTGACAGAACAAAAGACTAATCAGACAAAAGCCTCTCTTCATAGCAGTTCATCTTAACAGGGCTGAGGTGTCTTGTGGTGGTAGGATACAGACACAGGAGACAGAACACCTTGCTTCTGCTCATGTTTCAGATTGCTGAGTGACCTTTAGAAAAATGCAGAATCTGCGATGCCCATTTTTGCAAAGATCCTTGGATAAAAAATGCTGTGTAGTTTTTAAATATTGACGTGCATTAGCATGCAGATTTGCTCTCCAGGCCCATTCCCTTTTCAGACTTTTATACTGTGGAATTAATTACTCTCAAAAGCATAAAATATTTTTGGTTTTTCTGTGTGCTCCTCCTCCTCTCTGCCTTTCTTAGCTTTCATAAACTTTCTAAAAATATGTTGAGAGTGTAACTCATCCTGGGTATAATTCCAGAGATGAAGTTACTTAGGAAGTAATCTTGTAGAAACATAAGGTGAGTTCTGGATATTCTGAGTGCAGTGATAGTAAGGGCTTTTTGGAAAGGATTTCTTTTCACTTGGTTCCATATTTTCATCACCAATTCCTGAAGCAGAGGCACAGTGATTAATGCAGATGGCATCTGCTATATGTCCAGAACATTAACTGCTATGGTTACGTTTAGAAAAACTTATCAGAAACACGTTTTAATCTCTAGTAATGTCTGTGGAAAAGCAAGGACACAGAAACCTTTGTAAATTGAAATTAATAATGTTTGTACAGCTACAGTTCTTTTCCAGGGGACTGAAATATTGCATAAGGATACTATACAAAAGAGAAGTTGAATGAAAACGCTTAACCTGCAAGGACCTTTTCTTCTTTTCTTCTCCTTTCCTTCTGTTTATAGACTGTCGCATCTGTTTAAATGTTGCAGGGAAACTGAACATCCGTCTCTTTTTTTTTTTTCTTTTGATAAGAAAAAAACCTGAGGAATTAAAAGACTCTTGGCCTTGGCTTTTATTTGACTCTTATTTTATAAAATGGTCCTTTTATATATGCACTTGAACAACCAATGTGCTCATTTAGAAGGGTGTAGGAGAGATTCACCCCTAAGAGTAAGGAAAAGAGAGATGTATCCAAATCTGCTTTGTCTCGTTCACACCTATTAAGCACAGTAATAGTGGCTGATTTATTGTAAACATCAGTTTGCAGTTTATAAACGCTAAACTAAATTACTTTTATTTCCTTTGCTTATTTTTCACTCCAAAAAGACAAATGTAGCTAGATGATTCATTGACTTGCATCGATACTTTGTAACAAAAATGAATCAATTGCATGGATTATATACAATACATTTAACGTCATTCAGAACACTAAGACAAAATAAAAGTACACTTGGCTAAGTAAACTAATTAACCATTTTCTGGGCGTACTTAAATAATGAGCCATCTTTCACACTAAACAATTGGCTTTTCTCTAATTAACCAGAATACTCAGAATGTTCTTGGTGTGTGGGTTAACCACCATGTTTTTTACTTCCTCGCTCCCTGCACACCATTTTAGTTTTTCTCACCGAGGCAATTTAAACAGATATATGTATATATTTTATTATTATTTTACTGTTTCTCTTATTAAAACACAACTTCACAGCACTAAAAATATTTCCTATTTTCAGCAATGGATGCAGCGATAAGAAGCATTGGAATGTTACTATTAATTCCAATCAAGTGCATCATGTTTTAACAGCACGATGAAAAGCAGTAAGATGAAATAATTGAGAAAATTAAGCAGTATTTGAAGATTGATGCAACTTTGGTAACATTTAGAATTTGGTGTGGTTTTTTTGGGGATAATGACTCCCTTACTTTATACTGTAGTTTTTCAAAGGAAATTAAATGTTCAAATACAAATTCCCATTCCAGCATTTTCAAGTATGGTAATATAACCTTTCCTGCAATCTAGATAAGTGGAGGTTGATGAGGGCAAGAGAGTGGTGCCAGCAGCTTAGAACTTGAACAACATCAGAGCCAGGTGAAATCCTAACCTTACACTTTTCAAGCTTCTTTGTAAATCTGGAACCTCATGTTTGTGAGGTGGCAAGGGGATAGGCAGAAGACATTCCCATACTCTTTTTAGGTGTCTTTGCTCAGACAATTATTTTATTATATTTTCAAGTTGAAGCTTATTCAAACTTGCTTTCTTCTCTGTTATTTTTGCCCCAGCCTAACTGTAATTTGGAATTGCTCAAGCCACAGTCTGAATGAAATCAAATAAACTTTATAGTTATTTTCAGTCACAGATTTATCAAGCATTTTTGAGTTCATGAACAAGAACTTCTGTCATTAGTCACATAGGATTTTAGCTGATTAAGCCAGGACACTTCTTCTAATCACAGATTTCTTTCATATTGCCTCATGTTGGCTAGACTGAAGCTTGCAAATGTTGCTAATCCAATGAACACTAGCAGTTCTCAATTTTTGACATTTTCAGAGCTCTTTCTCCAACTTCTGTGACATTTTGATATCTGAAATGCTATCCTGTCAACATTTTTAAATCAACACCTGATGTCAACATAATTCAAATTCACTGCCTTCACTGGGCTTCCATCAGGGTTGAAGTTGGCCCATGAACTTAAACAAAGGCTTGCATTAATGTATTCTTACGAACTAATTTCAATTACATGTTGCAGTACCAGGCAGTATTATGCAGCTGCCATTGCATGAATACAAGGATGACATGAAACCCATAGCTGTTCAACTTTTGTAGTTATTCTGAAATTCATGAAAAGTGGATAAATTGGAGAAATTATTTAGAAACTAATATATTATTTAGAAACATTTTTTGTTGTGTTCCATTTGATTGCATACTGTACTGGTGACACAAAAATTTCAATGGGTTTTAATGCACCCAACGAGTACAAAGACAAATTCTTCCTTTCCCCATGAAGTGCCAAGTTCCAATTTTGAACAAAAACATTGCTAAATACAGCACCTTATGGTTTGTTCACTAATTGTTCTTCTGTATAAGACATTAGCTCCTTCCACCACAGTCTGAGATGAAAGGTACCTCTATGACATCTAGCCATGGGAGATCAATAAAGCACACTTTATATTAACAATAAACACCTCTCATTCTTTTCTCTATTCTTCAATTCTTTTATTGTTAAAATAAATTATGCTTGAACAAAAGCTTGATATCAAAAGGCTTTCCTTTTGGGTATCTGACATAAGTCATTCACAATATTCTCAATAAATGGAGTTTTGCAACACTCTTTTGTACATTGTGCTGTATAAACCAAAAGACCAACCAAGTCCTTTGTCCCAGAAAGTGTCTTATAGGTGCAAATTAACAAAATGTGTTGACAGTACCTGCTATTTCTGCCCATTTAGTTCAGTGATTTTAAAAAAGCTTTCACTTTGGGTCAGTCTTAGGGTTTGTCCAACACAGTGTCCTTTCCCAAATGGTATTTGTAAGTGCGAGTGCAAGAACATACCAGGAAAAGACATGGTAAACATATATGATCTTCCCCTGTCATTCTCCTCAAACATCCTTTTATGTTCTGTTAACAGGAATTCCTGAGCCTGATTTTGTTTGTGTTTAGCAACCTACAGTTCTTTCTTCCACCTCTGGAACCCATGTAAATATTCCTTATCCTTTTCTTTAGGCAAGGAGATCCACTGGGTTGCTATCTGCTGCATAAACACCTCCTTTTGTGTGTTTAGAGTCTGATTTCCTTGAAGGTCCTTAGTACTTGAACCAGAAGATGACAGATATCTGGGCCTTACCCAAACTCTTCAGGCCACTTGGGATTTTGTACACAAGATAGAACAGTCCTCATCTCCTCAGTCATTCCTGCAGAGAAACTATTCCACACTGAGATCCTTCAGACGTATATCTGAAACTTTTCCCATTATAACATATAATTTTCACTAGATGGGATCTGAACCCTTTACATAGAATGGCTAATCATGGATTCCTACTGTGGCATGATGAGGTTTTCTTTTGTCTTCTCCACTCTTTTCTTAAGGATTCTGAACACTTCATTCACTTTTGTGATGACAACTGACTTGATCTTTTTCATGGAAGTGTCTTTAATATTTTAAACATCAACTTTCTCCACTGAGTAGTAATGGTGTGAATGTAAGAAAAGTTTCCCCAGTGTGTTCCTTTTATAGCTATCTACATAGATCCCATTTTATCACCCCAGTATTTACTCCATGTCATCTATGGATGTTGAGCAGTGCTGTTTTCTACAGAATTTCACAGGTGATCTTCATCCACTACAAGAAAAGGTCATTTATTCCTAACTTCTGCTTCATACGTGTTTCAATATTTACTCCAAGAACTTTTGTTGGTTTATGGACTGCTGAGGATTCTAAGGAAAAGAAGTTTCTTGTGCATGAACATAAATTTCCAGTGGGAGTTAATTCATTTTGGAGGATTTGTAGTGGGTTTCTAAACCGAATAAACTCAAAGCCACTGATTCAAACCATTTTGATAGGGAGTCTCTTGTAAAATTTCAGTGTTTTTTGGCCTTTGCATCTGCTAAATGACCAAAATGGTTTTAACAATCTCGACTACCATGTAGGGCCTTATATAAGCAGCAGATTTACAACGGTACTCAGTTCATTGCAATTTCTGATGATAGCAGTCTGGGCCAGGTTTTCAAATAAGTGTAACATCCCTTAACAATCCTTCATCTCATTACTAATAAAATAAAAACATAATTATGTTTAAAGCCTGTTTTGCTTCATGGATGTTACATCATTGACATTTTGCTCTTAATATCTGTTTCACATATGCAGACTCTGGTGTTTTCATTGATTTCACATGGAAAAAAAAATTCTGAAAATTATTTTGGGGAGGTTCTTATTTATTTCAATAATTTTTAAATTAAAGAGTCTCATTTCACAGAGATGATTGTCTTTGGTCCAGGGTTGCGTCTTTTTGGATCTCTCTAAAAAACTTAGCAGTATCATGAGTGCTAAGATTGTTGGGTTAATTATGGAGTGTAAGTAAACTGATACTTTCTCAAATCATCCATCCTGCAAACTCAGGAAGGTATCTTGAAAATAAAACTGTTCTTTGCTGTCTTCTCTTTTCTCCTCCTCCCTTAAAGGTAGTAAGGAGTTATGATATTACAGGTTATTAAAGTAATTATTTGGAAAGAAAAATATTACTCTGGGCTGTAGAGGCCACATCCCAGGAATATTTTGTGGATTCTTTGTTGCCAGATTTGTGAGCTTTGCTTGTTGTTTAATAGCCCATTTCAACTTGTTCTATACTCTTTTAATAACTAAGAAAGCATTGCCCATTAAAAAATTTTGTAATCAGAATTTGTTTGATATTTTTGCTGAAGAGGCAGAACAAGGTCTAACTTGATCTTATTTTTCTCTGACTCCTTTTACTGAGTGACACTGATACCCATAATCACACAAACTGGATGCATTTCCCAACAAAATGGCAAACTGAGCCATATAATCCAAATACTCAGCAGACTCTGAAGTAATGGATGTGCCATGACTTACTTGGGTTCCAGGATCTTTTGTTTAATTTTCTGATGTTCTTGAGGCATAAAAGATGACACAGACCAGTCAGTTGCATACATTTGCTAGTTGATGCAGTAATGTTAACTTGTTTATGGTGTGTTATATTGATAGTGGTAGAATTGTGGAAGAGAAATTCATTATTAAGGATATAAGATTGTTTTTCCTCCTTTTCCCTTTTCTGTTCTGGGTAGAACTATTTTGAATTCAATATTATGACTGCAGGATATTTCTAGACATCCACAAAGAAAATAATGTGCTCCCTCTTACTGTCCTTCTTCTCTTTCCTGTAGCTCTGTAGATATTTCCTAGACAGAATATCACATTCATGTCCGCAGTTACAGAGAACATCATTTCAGTGACATCAGTGGATTTGCATCCACCTCGACCAAGACCCTCAGTTGACCAGAAGACTCCAAATTGCATAGCCAACACTTTATTTGTGCAAAGGAAATGCAGAAAATCCTGCAAAGATAAACTGTAAATTACATGTGTATGATGCTAACACAGCAGACATCAAGAAAAACATTTGTCATTATAATCTAGTTTGTGCTAGCACTATTTTAAAGGCATGTAAAGAAGGGGTGCATTTTCAAAATGTGGAGGAATTCAACATTCTTCATTCAAGGTACATGAGATTTGCTTTGTCATGTACTCTAGAGAGTTGCTCAAATTGGTATCAACAGCAACCAGCTGCTGTGAGCAGTAAAACCTTGCATACAGAAGTAGAGCTGGGGATGGGGGAGCAAGGGAGGAGCAGGTTGGGCCCTTATAGCTGTGCCTGCACTAGCCAGTTCAGAGATCCCTTCTGAATCCATAGCACCATTGCTGCTCCAGCACTCATTTTTCATCTACTTCGAATCCACAGTTGTCAGTGCAGCCCTCAATATGCTCTGTTTAAATTCTCACCGAATCTCCATGGGTTCCTCTCTCTCTTCACACTGAGAGAGACAAGAGAGAGAGAGAGCAGCAAAGTGGTTAGAAATCTTCTGCCAAACACAGATGGTATCCTGATTGCTCTTTCAGCCTACCTGTGCCTGTCTGTGAAGCTGTGGATGTTGTGGACATGTGTGTGAAGAATTTCCAACACTCTCAGATCATTCACCCAAAGGAGAATTTCCATGTGAGTTTTAATATTCACCACATTAGTCAGCCTTGAGAAACAAATATGGTTATTTAGGGTTTATCTCTGTAAAAGTGTGTCTGTGTGTGAATGTGCTTATAAGAAGAGAGAAGTAGAGGAGAAGAACAGGAAGACACCAAAATTACACAGCAGTCTGCTTTTAAAAAGTACTGACAAACGTTTTTGCTTGCACAGTGTAGGCAGTCTGTGAAAAATCCCAAAAGCCGTGGAAAAAAACCACACTGGCTTTACCTCATGGTATCCCAGCATGTTAATCTATTTGTCCCTCTCCTCCTCAGGATATGGGCACAGTGTGGGAGACAATTGCATTATGGCAGTTTAACAAGTTAGTGCCTATCAGCTGACTTCTTGTAACCAACCGTGCAAGCTCTCTTCAGCTGCCCCATTTGTGAGATTAAATGAATTAGCTTAAATTCACATACAGTACATTTCCTTTCCAAGTCAGATCTTTAAATAGGTTTTGGCATACCTGGCAATGCAAGCTGGTATCCTCTTCTCAGCACAGAACATATCCAGTACAGCAGAAGAAAGGGAAAGCTTCCTCCTTGCAAGAAAATAAATCAACCTACCAACAACGCACTTAGCAAAGAAAAATCCTTGCTCAACTCCTATAGGTAATCATTTTGTAGAATGAAGCATGAGATTTGATTATCCTCATTATCTTAGTTCAGATAGCTCCAAAAGTTGCTAGATGTCATGAAACATACAGCCTTTTTAAAAATCAAGTTATAATATTTAACTTACTGACCTATTCTGGCATTAAATTACGCAGTATGCCAATTCACTGTGAAAATGCAAGTCCTCTTTTTCTTTTTTTCCTCTATGTATATTACCTCTAGTTCAAAGGAAGGAACTTTGGATCTCTTACCTTTTCCTTCTCTCTTTTTTTTTTTTTTTTTTTTTTTTTTTTGAAAAAAAAAAAAAAAAATTTTGTTTTTCT